>CAEFZX010016010.1:0-145258 GCA_903066825.1 Alfaro cultratus | reverse complement strand
AATTTGGCGCAGACTTACAATCTTCATCAGTTATCAAAACTTTTCAGCAAACCGGGCCAATTACCTTAACGTTTTTTTTTTTATGACCAATCACTGCAACTTGGCTGAATTTTGGAAAATCCCTTTAACCCTTGTCACAAAAGCATGAAGCTAAATGGTAAAAAAAAATTTCTGCAATCCTATTTCTGTTCAATAGGATTTGTTTACACTGTGTAAACAGCTCCTATTAACTTGAATGACCAATATAGAATTATTATTTTGCATTTTGACAACTCCTAAGGACATGATTTTATTTGAAAGTGTTTTTTGCACTTTGCATATTAAAATCTTGTCTTTTTTGGGAAGGTTATGTGAAGCAATGTCAACATTTTTGTAAGACAATGTTATGGCAAAAATAAAGCTTAAATTGCAACTTTCCCAGCTACTTTTCGAAAAAGGTGAAGCATAATCAGCAATTTTAGACATCAGCAAGCACAAGAAGCCATCTCAACATCTTGGAGGCACTGATAAATGCTAATTAAATGCAACACCCCTGTGGTTTAAAGATCATCTAACTTGTTTTTCACATCCATCAATTTATTAGAAAGTTCAGCACACCAAAGCAGCCACTTGAATAAACGTTCTATGAGTAGTTTTAAGAGTTTTGACAGTGTACCTGCAGCAGCTGCATCACGTTTGGGTTTTTGTTGAACATCTCCTGCAGCTGGTGGAGGATGATATTGTGGCAGTTGGAGCAGCCTGAGTTGGGCCCCACGGTGCCCAGGGCGAGGTGGAAGCGCTGCGTGTTGGAGTTCCACTGGATGGTGACGGAGCTGCCTTTGGTGGTGCCGTAGCATAGCACCAGCTTGCGGTAGTTATACAGCCGGACCTCTGAGAACTGGCTCAGGTAAGGTGGCATTTCTGGAGTGAAGAAATCAGCGTGTTACACAGCAGAAACAATACTTAGAAATACAGGTGGCTTTTCCTATGCAGAAAACATAGAACCCAGACTCCAGGATTCCTACATGGTGTTCTGAATGTCATATTTTTCAAGATACAAATTTCCAAAGTCCAATTTTTTTAACAATTGTTAAAACATGAGTATCAGATTTCACTCTGAATCGTCTAGATATTTATACAAAGGTCCGCTTTCATAAAAGAATATATGGAAAAACAGACAAAAGGGTGGATTGATGCATCCATGAGAAAATTTGCACATTTTTACAAATTTTTCATTTAACCACTTAAGCCAATTATATAAAATATTAGAAATATAGTAAAATAACAAATAACTCAGTTCCTTTTTTAAATAAGAAAAACATGTTTTTGCCTAAAAGCCAATAACTTGGCATTTCTTTAGTGAATTTGAAACAGCCACTTGAAGAAATTTGGCTAAAACATATTTAAAGACAGAGGTGTTTTTATCTTAAATCCAAAATGTATATAAGTCATCTTGGCTTAATTACTGCTCTAAATATGTTGATTTTTCAGCAAATGCCCTTTTTGAGTCTGTGTACTCCAGTTAATGACTAATTGATTATTTCATTAATCGATTAATCACTTCAGCCCTAGTTTGTAAAAAAATTTTAATATTTCTCCACACCTGGAAATTACTTAATTAAAATACCAAATGTTCCCAGTCTTTGTAGGAGCCTCGCTAATATCTGCAATTGGATTGTAGGCAAATGTGAAGACCTTTTCAGGTCAATATGCACCCACCTGGCAGTGTGCAAGAAAAGTTCAGAACACACTGGTAGAGCTGGCTAATGGCTTTCCAGTCGTTCAGGAACATCTCCACCACCTTCCTCCCGCCCACAGGCTCCGACAGAGGGTTTTCATAGGTCAAATACACATGGCGAGTGGAGGCTGGTGGAACAGGAAAACTCAGTGAGAAGACGGGTCGCAATGCAAACAGAGGAACATTTTTTTCTATAAAGAATTATGGCAAAATTACAGAGGTATCATTATACATTACTCTGAATAAAAAAGATACTAAAATAATTATTTTCAGTGGAAGAAATGATGTGCATTTGGTAAAAATGGAAAGCACCTTGTTCCTTGCTGTTGGTGCTGCTGAGCGGACAGTTGGCCAGCACCAGCTCAGCCACCCAGGTCCGGTTATTCCTGCCCTGCAAGCGAATGGTGCTGTCCAAGAGAGAGCGCTCCAAAGCTCTCCTGGTTTCCTCTCCGACATCTCTACAAGGGGGAATCCTAGAAAACAAGAGCCAAAACAGTTTAGCGTTTTACACATTGAAGGGAACAGAACACACAAAAGAAAGCACATGGAGGTTTGTATTACCTTAGCAGTCGGATTGCGTGACTACTCCCGTCCCCTTCCACTTGCACTCCTTCGTTTGGAATCGCCATGTTGGAAAGCTACTCAGAAGAGAAAGAAAAACCATTTGGGATCAGTTGGGAATTACAAGCCTTGAATCCACAAATATACCCCTGAAGACCAAAGGTTGACTGACCTCTGCTCTGAGACCAATAAAAGGCATGTTGGTGTCACACATGGCTACAAGATGGGCCAGCTCCTTGTTGAAAGCACACATTTCTCCAGACCTTTTGGGCTTCTTAGGCTCCGAGTCTCCTTGATCTCCAGCAATCTACAGAGCAGAAGACAAAGAACAATGTCTAAGGTGTCTTTAAAGCATGTACAGTAACTTAAGGAAGACAGTGTGAGCGTGGTAGGTTTGCAGTTGTGCCATACTTTCCATTTAGCAGTTATAAACTATAACAGGGCCCAAAACATTTCTACACAAAGTTCATAATCCGACATTAAACCCATTAATTTCTCCACAATATAAAGTAAGCAACTACCTTTCTTTTTGTTCCAGGTCGAGCCTCTCTCCCTGTTGTTGGGTCCTGGACAAGGTGTTCCAGGTTGGGTTTAAAAACCTGTAAAAGTTGTGCGCACATAGGCCCATCCTCTCCCTCCAACTGAGAAACTGATAGGAAAGAGTATTTGTACTGTAATGCTGTGGGACTGCTAGGCACTTCAAGCATTTCCACCACCTGCAAAGAAACAAGAGAAAATATTTGAAAAAAAAAATACATGGGAATGAACATGTCTTTAAACAATAAACTGGCCGACAAAACTCACAATGTAGTACAGTGGGAGACGAGTGAGCTTGATGAAGAGTTTGTGCTTGGACAAGCTGCCGACTGGGTGCGTGGCTGAATTGGAGAGGTGAAGGATGTCGGAGCAAACGGTGGGAAGGTGCTTCACGGACTGTCGACATCGCTGCTCTCCCAGCCAGAACCTAACCGGAAAGAATGAATGCCTCACAGTCCCGCAGTGTTCATAATTTATTACATTCTGTAAATAAAGACTGACTTAGTTTATATGAACCTACTTGAGCTGCTGAAGCCAAGAGAGAATGCGCTTCATATCATCATTGACCGTCTTTTCAATGTCATCCAGCATGGACTGGTCTACAGAGAGAACAAACCAGGATTTATGGTTCAGAGACTGAAGAGAGCTAATAAATCACAATTATAGATAAATGTGCAGCCAAAGCTTTAAACACAATCAGATGAAAGTTGACAGAAAAAAGAACATCAATGGAAAGAGTTACATTTTAAATTAAACTAGTCAAATTGTAGTTAAAACAAAAAAAGTATAATTTACTAAGACCTTGTTTCAAAATACAACACTAATGCAGAACTGGTGTAAGAGTCAGGCTAATGAAAACAAACACAAAAAATACAGGGCCCAAAAAAGAGGAGTTACCTAATCCATAAAGCATGGGTTGAAACATGCCAGAATGAAGATCTACAAAAATGTGCAGGCACTCTGAGCGACCACATGGCTCAAGTATCGGAACGACCAACGTGGGCAAAGCTGTCTCAATGAATGCTGGAGAAACAAATACAGTAAAACAAGTAAGTATTTAACACTAAATGTGGCTGGAAAACGTACACTGGGACAAGTCAAGACTGAAACTAGTAAAATATGTGATTTAGAAAGAAAAATATACAGTTTTAGTACCCAAGACTGGTAAAGCTGTGCAGTGATTTCATTTACTAAGCGGGGAAAGTGATCCAATCCTCCTAGTTATATGTGGAAAACTTTCTGAGACACTTGTTAAGAGTTTCTGCAACTCAAATTTAAGATTTTTTAAGCCTATAATGAATGGAAATCCAGTCTGTATCGTGATAGAAATGTACAAAAGAAAAACACTAATAAATAAATCGTATGGGTTGGCAATAAGATAAAAACCTTCAAAGGATGTGACCAAAAACCTTTCATGATCCCCAATACTTTTCAGTAAATATTCAAGTGATGTGAGAGGGTAAAAAAAAGAACATGGAACCTTATTATGTTTTATGTTGTGGCATAAAACTAACACAACAGAAAAGTTCTGGGTTTTAATGACTCTGTCAAGTAGAAACAAAAATGAAATACATACAGTTATCACTGGGATTGCTGGTCTTTAAAATGGCCTTGAGTTCCTGCAGCTTCTGATGGGCGCGGGCATGAACACTGTCAATCAGCAGCTTCTCCACTGAGAGATGATCAATCTAAACAAGTCAAGAGAGAGAGAGAGAAAAAAAAAAAAAAAAAAAAAAACTTAGCTGAAGCTGTAATTTAAATGCAAAAAAAATCCTAATGGTCTAAATGTTGCATTACATTAGGAACAGAAACCATTTTCATTTTTAATTTCACCTTCATGGCTCGCTCCATTAACTTTGAGTCGCAGGCAGGGAGAGCAGGCTCATGAGATATTTGCAATGGCTTAGATCCATCTGATTCATCAATCTTGATTGTGACTTTATGCACTGATGCTGTGCCTGTTTTTCTACCCAAAACCTGTTGGCTGTAAAGATTAAACAAATAAAAGCAATTTTGTCTTTTTTTTTATGTTTCTTCATTAAACCTTATCTTTTTCCCCGTCTGAAAGTGTAGAAGCCTTACTTCCAGACAGAAAGCGTGAGGTATTTTGCCGGAACATATTTTTCCTCCTGCACCAGGTCTCCCCAGCGTTCTCTGATCAGCATCAGTGTCTGAGAATGGAGAACCTCAAGCTGCAGCGACAGACAAAAGGAATCTGGATACGGTGCAGTTAAAGAAAGCATGGTATGGGGGGAAATTACAAATCAAGGTAGGCGGTTGACTATTTTACTTATTGAGGCATTAACATTCAAAACACACACACGCACACATCCTTCGAGATGTAGATTATTAGTTAAAGGGCTGCTTGTGCCTCACACAGACTGCTCTTTGACGTGGCGGTGGGTGAAAGCCAGTGCAGAGATGTACTGATTAGCATTGTGATTAGCAGTCTTGCTCAACTCGCATGCTTGATGAAGTCTTTAAGAGTTTGACGATTGCATAAATGCTAATACCTGGTTGTTTCTATTTCTGCTTGAGAGATGCATTTTAACAGAAACTAATATCAAGATTTTGTATGCTAAAGCATTGCTGTTGCACGCAAATGTTTGGCTAAATATACGTCGAAGCTCTGTAATTGACAGAAAATGTAATTTAGCCATATTTCATAAACATGCTGACAGGTGTGGAAGCACACATCTCTTAAGTAGTTTGAAAAAAAAACACCTCAGATGACCGATGCTTGCAGGAACAGTGCTGCTCTTTCTTTGCCGTTAACAAAAAGCTGATTTGTTATTTAAGAATTAATGAAAGGGTGCTAGGCAGGATGCATTACTGCAGCTGGGATTCTCATTGGAATTCTACACTTGTCTGCTTGATTAGTCAATACCCTATATGCTTCAACACACACACTACTGCAGAGGGTCAGAGCAGAACTGGACAAAACCTAAACCGTTGCACGAAAGCCATGTATGAAGTGCATTTAAAACTGATACATATTGCATCAGTTTTAAAGCACAGAAACAAAGCTTGATCTAAATTCATGTACGATTATCTACAGGGACGAGGCATTAAAGATGGACTGAACTGTTAGAAAATGGAAGCAGAAATACGTTCTGTGAATGCCAATATTTTTCCCCTGCACTCATAAACTTTCTCCACATACATCCAGACCAGGAAACACCCTGAAAATGTTTGTCTCAATGAGCAAACACAGAAACATTTAAAAGGATACGCAGGCAGTTGTACAAGTCCTGTAGGGGTTTTTCATCAGCACAAAGTCGAGCCTGGACCAACTCGTGGATGAAGTTCACCTGCAAACTGTGGACTAGTGCTCGTCCATCTGTTGGTAAGCAATGGAAGTTTAAAAAAAAAAAAAAAGAGGAAATCACCAATAACATATTTGGCCACACTACGGACATTACTCATAAAAAATAATCAGAATTAGCTTCCTCACCTCCAGTTTCTTTGTCTTCCACTAGAATTTCCAACTTCAACAGCCGCCAGGGAATGTCAGGATCATCTCCCATTACGGTCAGAGTGGCCTCAAACTCTCCCTCCACCCGAAACTTAACACGACCATTAGCTAAAGAACATACAAATAAGCAAGATAAATAATAATAATTAAAATAATAAATAAAAAATCAACAGTAGGTGGTTAAAATTCAAGACCTTTACACAAACCGCTTACCAACTGTGAGATTTGCCAGCTGTGGAGGCAAGTCAGTGGTGACAAGGCGATGTCGTAGAATCTGATTAAGCTGGTTTAAAGTGGTCTGCTTCTCTGTTTTAGTGATTGGGTCGGGAGGTATTATTTTATCCTGAACAAAGACAGAAAAAATAAATAAATAAATAAATAAATAAAGTGACACATTAGACAGACAAGTCAGAATATCTAAATCTGCCTCTTCTTTTTATCCAGTTTTAACGGGGAAAGAAAAGTTAAGGTTTAAGACTTACACGTATGCACGTAGGCAGGCGTGGGTATGACCCTGTCGTCAAGACGTCGATGGCGAAGGGGATGGCGAAGCTGGGTAAGCGAGCGTGCACGAGGGCGTCCCGAGCCAGCAGAGCCAGTCTGTCGGCTGTGTCCACAAACAAGATGGCCTGCTGATCCAGGAAGCTGGAGATCATCTGTCACAACACAACCCAAGTCAGAGAGGTACGGTCAGCTAAACGTTTGTGTTTTTGTCGACAAACCACGTAACGTACAGCGGGAGGATTTCATTAAACACAACGTACCGCGCACTTCTCAACTTTCCCCGCATTGCTTGCCCACTTAACCAGGGCCAGGAGACGTACAAACAGCTGCCTGGTGCGACTTGCAAACTGGACAATCTCAATTTTCCTTTATGAAAAAGAAGTTTAAGAAATAACAGTCAAATTAAAAGAAATGTCCCTTAAAAAAAGTTGTGCATCTAATTATTGTATTTAAGAAATAAGAGGAAATATTTTAAAACAAACATACCGTTCCATATCAGTTTTTCGGGGGAGCCTGCAAAAAACCCCCATTGATTTTAAATTAAGACACATTTAAATCACAGCATTAACAGATCTTCTATCCTAAAAAGATAACATGCTCTGCTCTTTATGATTTTAGCTGTATTTTTGTGAACAATGATCTAAGACACTTGTTTTGTTTTATAAAACTTAAAGATAGTTTGCAATTGTTTTTGCTATTTTTTCCCCCACAAAAAATTGTCATAGAATAACTCAAGGCTTTTGACAGATTGCTTGACTCTGTTGACTCCTCCAACCCCTAATGGATATTTATATGGATGTCAAAGCCACAGCTAAACATGACAAAGACAATGATCCATACCCATAAAATTAGTCAATTCCATATTCTGTTTGTACCAATTGAAGTAGTTTAGTGATTTGACACTAAACTGCTTTAGTGTCAAATCACTAAAGTGGTTTGACACATTGCCATTTACTCTGCGAAAGCCAGAGTAAATGGTATTTGCATTTACTCTGAACTGTTAGTACTTTAGCTTACTCAAACAATTTTATCTCTTTCTTTGTGACTGCCGATCAATTGTTCTTAAATTTTCTCTCTGGCATTGACCAACTCTAGGAACTCTTTCAGTTTTAACAGTCTGATTGTCATGATGGTATTTCAGCTGAATTTGCGGTGACAAATAAGCACAGTAACCTTCTTTCAGCCAACTGACCATAAGTGCACAACAAACAGGGTCAGACCAGCATCACTATTTGGGCTCACTTTCTCTGGCACTTTATTAAGAAGAACTTTAAGTCTAGGAAATTCTGAAAAATATACAGTATATATTGTGGCTTTGAATGTGTTTAAAACCTTTGTATACTTTGTTACCAGTAAAAAAGCACAAATATGACGTATTGGAAACATGCAAATAAAAAGATGAATAAAGAAATATGAAAGCAACGTGCTATGGGTTGCCTTATGTGATGTCACCAGGGGAATGTGAGTGTGGGAGCTTGTAAGTGACAGGGTCTCAAATAAGTAACTGATTTTGGGTAAACAGCACAACAACAAAGGGAGCCTGATATTTATTTATTTTTAAAGAAAACTATCTATATGAAAAATAACTTTTACTGATTTGGGTAGTAGATATAACAACACTGTACTTACTGGTAAACTTCTGATCACTGATTATGAAGCGGTAGTGGCAAGTTATTTACTTGTACGCCCCTTAAAAAGCAATCACTTTATATGCATCGAGTCTTTTTTTAATATAACAAACTAGTATGATGGTCATAGTGATTGTTCGAGGGTAATAAAACAACAAGAGTTTATTTTACAGCTCTAAAGTTCTCTTAAGTTTACAAGCGTTAGCCTATTAGCCCGCCTGCGGGCCTGCTAAGCTAACTGTTACTTACAGTTCAGCCAGCAGGGTAATTTCATGGTAAGTCCGCTGGAGAAGAAATTCAATAAGCAAGCTTAGTTTGACGCCTTGTGTAGCTGGGGTCCCGGGAGGTGGTGGCTGTGGACCCGAGACAACGGGACCTCCGAGCGGGACGAGCGGCCCATCTGACCCAATCTGCACCGGAGCCATTTTAAAAATTGACGGCAGCGGCTAGTTAGCTTCTCCGCTGTCCAAACAGCCAGACAACGGGCAACTCTCGGCTAGTAGTGGTCCGCTCCTCCTCAAAAGACACTTTCCTCCTATTCTCACACCATTTCTTCTCTGAGAAGAAATGGTGTGAGTGACTTAGTCGCTTCTGTAAACAACAAAAAGTCAGCTAATGCTTAATTTAGTAAGTCATTGCGGAGAAGATTTTCAACGCTGCTTGGCCGCCATCTTTGATATCGGGATAATTAGCATACAAACTGGAGAGACAGAAAACCCAGACAGGACTTTTTAAAGAGCGAGACTCAATAATCTGCAGTTTATGTGGATTTTTTTAAAACCAGACTGGATGGCTTTGACAGCGAAAAAAAAAATGCTTACATCATGTTTACAATTCAGACTATTCCGATTTACAGGTAAGATGTTTGAGTGTTTGTAACTTTGTTTGACAGCTTGTGGTAGTTTGTAATTTAAGCTATGCTTCTGAAATGGTTGCCCTAGAAACAAGTGACAGTGTACTACTTTAAATATATTAGCCTAAATATGTTTTGTTTGCTAGCTCACATAAACTATAGTGTTGAAGTTGTGAGGTATGTAGGTAGGAGAAAAAAATTTAAGTTTCACCCCAAACCACCTTTATCAAGACGAGGGTTTTACAGGAGTTTTATTTTTTATTTTTCCTCTTTATTGAAGGTGGAGTTGACAGGTTTTATTGCAGATTACTATAAGGTGTCAATATCTTTATTAATACCCAATACACAAATTAAAATAATTTGCAAAACAATAAAAAAAAATAAAAATAAAAAATCTTAAAGTCATAAATAAGGGACACATTTTATCCATTGTTTTAAAATGAATCTTTCTCATTTTAGTTTGCAAGAGAAATTATCCACATCGAGTTCTAGTTGTGTTTTTGAAAAAGGAATTTAATGAGAGATATTCTCAAACTCGTTAGAGTTTGGGAAAACTCTCAGGAGGAAGAGAAAACTACATTTCTATTAAATTCCCAGATCAATCGTAAATGTTATTGATGCATAAAGCAGGAATAAAACGTGTTACTAAACACACATCAAATCACTTTAACCAGATGGTTAAAGCTAAAGGTAAAGTTTTGTGTAACCAGTAGTGTGCAGTTAAAACCTCAGATTGAAATCATTCTAATTAAGGACATGCTCTTTGTCTCCCAGTAAATGAACTCTGAAGCAACTTAATTTTTCTATCCAGTTTTTTTTGTAAAAGATTGATTTCCTCTTAGAGAATCTATTATACCAAATTATAATCTTATGTGTTGCAAAAAAAAACAACTTTTCAGTGACATACTGTATGAATGTCATAATTTGATAACTTACACCAACCTTCAAGAAGATATATTGTTATATTCAGAGCCTTCCTGAAGTACACGCCATGATGATCAGGTTGAAAAAATCAACGCCTTCACATGTACAAAGGAAAACATACCTATTTTATCAAGACAATAAATTAAAACTAACTTATTTATAACATTTTATGTACATGTTAAATGCTTGTGAATAGACCAAAAAATTAAAAACGTAATTTTTGATGGTTGATTCAGATGTGGCTCTTATTGTGTAAAGTCTAATGCAAAAAATAAATACACCACCGAGCATAGATAATATAAACAAGAGCTTGGCCCCAAATTAATTTATAAAAATGCCCTAACACTCATTAACATATTTTTTGAATTTGAATTGAATTTGAACAAAACTTTAGATGGATTCTGATTTTAATTTGTTGAAAAATATGACCGTGATAATGCTAAATAATTTTTCCAAACCAAAATCTTGACTGATGTGGTACTCAGCAATATCAGTACTGGTGTTAATAATAACAGGCGTCAATAACAGTGAAGGCTGCTAGGCCTTAACGTAACTGTTCATCTCCTGGCTGAATCATTTGCTACATATATCTTCCTAGTCACTCTTTGCTCCCATCGTGTTTATACCTTTTCAAATAAAAGCCTCAATGACTCAAAAATCAATGTTTAAAAGAGTGAAATCAGTTGCAGTCAAAAACCTGCAATCGGTGCACTCCTGGTGCAAAGCCACAAGAGAACTGTGGAGTATGCAAATATGGAATACATGTACATAATTCCAATGTTTTGAGCTTTAGGTTTTACGCGGTGAACTTAAAATCTATCTATTTCAAAATTATTGACACCTGTAAAAATTTAGGAATACACTTACTTATTCAATTTCATTATGTTTTATTTAATTATAACCATGGTAAATATAATTGTTTAGTGTTTTTATTTAATTTATTGTGCCATGCCACAATATACACTTCATATATGGTGTTGCTTGATGGTTTTATATTCTTAAAAGGAAACAAAAAAAACATTTCGCTTTCTTGTATGTCCACCCCGTCCGATAGGAGGCGTTATAGTGAAGTGCCACAGCTGTTCATTTGTTTCTGCCTCGTTTCAGTCAAAATCAGGAATGGATTTAATAACTGGAACTGGAGTCTCTTATCGGAATTGAGTGGGGTTTTATGCTCTTCCATTCAGCGGGTGTTGTGTTAAGCAGAGCTAGTCGGGGTTGTGATGCAAACCAGCTCATAGACATTGCCGGAGTGTTGGAGTTCACACAGCAGTCTGGCCTGTTTTACTAAGAAGCGTTTGTGTCGGACTGCGCTTCCGCCATGTTGAGCTGATTCAAGTTGTGAGTGACTACTGGGACTGAGGTGACAAGCCCCAGAACCGGACTAGATAGAGTTAGGGGGCTGTTACCGCGCCGGTGACGCAGGAAAAACACCCAGAAGCGGAGGAAAAAACGTAGGAATTAAGATTTTTCTAGTAACAGGTTTGGTACTCTACGAAACTGCCACTGATATAGGCCGCGTTTATGTAATATACGACGACACAATCGCTGGAGACTGGACGTATCCCGTGAATAGAGGGGAAGTCGTATCAAATTCCTGGTGAGTTGTTAGCTGCTTAGCACAGTATGTTGACTGCTGATTGTTAGCCAGCTACTGTTAGCGTCAGCTGGTGCTGTGTGCAAGGTAACGTTGCTGCATTTAGCGATACTTGTATTTCTCAATTGCTGGCATTGCTTTCTCTAGTAGCTACCAAATTACTGAATGTGTCAACGTAAATATTATTTAATTTACGGCCATAAGAATGTGTCTCTAAATTCACTGAGTTACGGCTAACGTTAGCTACCCGCAAAAGGACCTCGATACTGTCTACATTCTGATGAGAAACATTTCCTTTAAACGTCCCGTGTTTACAAGTTAGCGGCATGAACATGCAACCAATGTTTGTTTAAATAATGCACTTCGCGATTGCTTTCTGAAAGAAATGCTACTATTTACACTGATTACCTGCAAACCCACCAGTATGTTATATTTTTGAGTGTTTTACCCTTGTTCTAACTTTAGGAATACGTATCAGAACCCTGTTGGATTTCAGGAAATAGACGCCTCCCCTGTCATCCTTTGCAAGGATAGCTAGCTAACTTATTCGTAATGTTGAAATGTTTGCAGGCTGGCGATAAGTCAACTACATTTTATTGCTTTGATCCCAGCATATATAGTCATGTCAATAATCTGCCAAATTATTTTTATTCAAATATGTTTACTCGCTAGCTAACAGTTGGCTAACATTAACTGTCTAGATTGGCTCCTGTTAGCACGGCCGTCGCTCATTGCAAATGGCGATCTCGTTACATAGTTAGTCAGCAAGAACGGTGTGACAAGTGATTGTTTGTCATCAGAAGTTTCATTTTTGAAGAAGCTTTGGTATGTGTTCCGGATCGTCCGTTTTTCAAGTACATATTTGCAGGGCGAGTGTTTCGTCAAGGCCCAAACGGACGCCGAGGCCTGAATATGTGACAGCGCAGTGGGCTTTGGACGGTAAGGCCTTCACCGCCTCAAAGCTCTGCCGCCTGGGCGGATCGCCTTCCAGCCAAACCGAACCACAGGAACCGGCGTGAACAACCAAAAACTACCAGGTGTCAATGCTTGGTCGTTGCACTAATTACGTAATGTTGCTGCGTACTTCTCAAACTTTTCGATCGCTTAGTTTTGAAGAAACTCGACGAGAAACATGCTAATTTTATTCGACCGATTTATCCATCAACAATATGCCTGGAAATAACTTGAGTGCTAATATTTAAAAGCCGGCGTTGCACCTTGTCTTATGACCTAAATTCTTCAGAATGTATGTTTGCGTTGCATAAATAACAGGTTTTATCCTGTTTCAAAGATGACTTTTTTGAGGTTAGAGGTTTATTTTTGAACTGTAATATTCATTACCAACCCCTGTAACAAGTAAGAAAAAACATATATAAAATATGTATTTGTAGGTGTATACAATTGGGCAACACATCTGTCCAGATGTCTCCATTGGTCTCATGAATTTTTATGCTTGCATCATTTTTATTTGGAAATGCACAATGTAAGCATTTCCATGTAGCTTTGCATTCAGACAACAGAATAGAAGCACTTTTTGAAGCTTGAAAAAAAATATTAGTTGATCAAATCGTGTGCACTGAACTGGAAGCAAGGATGACAAACTGTTTTGTTTGTATTGACGTTTATTAACATCTGGACAATTCGGCCCTTATCCTAATTTCATATCAGTTGCTGCCATTTGGTCCTTACATAGCTCAGTTTCATTCCTGTAAATATAATATTTTGTTCTCATGTACTTTCACCATTTTTTTTAATCAGTCAATGTTGAGATAAATATAGAAATGTCCCGATCTTCTGTGCAATTCAACCCATTTTTGTATTATTTTTGGAAGACCTTTTATTACACTCTTCCTCTATTTATTTTGGTTCTGATCCAATATATACGAGTTGACGTTTATAAAATACAAGACTTTGAACCCTAATCAAACCACAATGAATCTTTTTAGTAGTAGTCTTTTGCTAGTAGCTATTTATTGAATCTGACTACATTTCCTTAATATAGACTTTAAGTTGACAACTATCTAGTTTTTAGAAACACTTGTATAGCTAAATAATGTACCATATTATCTGAACCCCATTGTGTGTGATGTAGAAAAAAACGAACTACATTGAGCTCTATACACCAAATAGGTCAGCAAGTAACTTTTTCGAGTCACCCACTCTGACATAGGTTCTATAATATTTTTGACACATTTGGAAATCTGTTGTTGCATTATTTTAAAACGTTGGTAAAAACATTTGCAACAAGTAGGAGAAATATGTTTGAAACGGCAGAAAGCGGATTAGGTTACTAAATTTGACTGGGCACAAAATATCCTTGTTGTAACTGCTTAATCAAACATATTTCGGTTTTTTTGTTTCACTTTTATAAGGAATTAAACACAAACCGTGTTTTCTTTGTGTCATAAAATCATCTCTTGTTCATTTGAGCAGGTTGTTAAATAGTAATAACTTTTAAAAATACATAGAAACTCTCCATATTTTGCCTTGAGGCTCTCCAAAGTGGGGGAGATACTCTCTGTCTTTCCAGTACACTCAACTAGCACTGAAGGTGCTGAAGCAAAGGACATTTTACACCTGGATAGTAATCATTCTAGTTTTACATAAGCACTAGAAAATAATGTTTCAATAAATACTTCTTAAAAGTACAATATAACTCTTGTTAATAAAAGGTGAGAGGTTCAACAGTTATATTTTTCTAGCTTCTTTCTGTAAGTTTTGAGTTTGTTTACTTGTTAGTATTTAATGCGTGTCAGCACCTTCATTCTGATTTCGCTGTCTTTTCTGTTTTTGCATTCGTGAGTTGATCTGATAAACTCTTGGTATTCCTGAGCAGAATGTTCAGCTGAGCAGAGGCCGTGTGATGAATGGACATAATGACACTCTGTCAAATGTGTCTTTGTTGATATTAGATTAATTAACTTAAAACTTATGAACATTTTAGTCCTTCCTCCTCATAAAGACTGTATCCTGGTAGCATTGAGTGATGTAGTCAAAAGGAAGTTAAAAAACAGAAATTCTGTTCAAGTGTGAAAGGTAAATTATTTCCTTTTTTTTTTTTTTTTTTTTTTTTACATGATTTTGTTTATTTTCCCCAGAGTGTGTGTGCACAGTCATCCTATGCAGCAGGGAAATATTTGGTATGAAGCCTGTGGGGTTTCTGTTCTTTCATGCTATGTTTCACTTTAATAATGTTCTAAGATTTCAGTACTCACTTCAGTCAGCACATGTAAATGACAGCTGTTGGTCAATAACAGTGCACAGATTATCTCCGACTCTCCTTTCACACAGAAAGAAATTAAATCCTGTTCAAAACCTTAAGTATTCACAATGTTTAACCCAGATTATGGTAATGTGAGGTTACAAACTCGCTTAAAAAAAAAAGTGTATGTACTTTTCTCAGAGTGTTTGTATCATGTGGTTGTGTGTTATATCTTAAAGTTTTGCAGCAAGTTTTGACTCTTTCAGTATTACTTTCATTTGCTTCCTCAGCTCTTGTTTCCTGATATGCAATTATGTGGAATTATTTTTGAATTCTTTCCACATTTCAGATTGAAGACAACATGAAATGAAGTTTCTCTTATCAGACATGTTTCAGTATGATTTGAAGTGTTTCAGGGTATATTGTATTGAATTTATTTTTTGTGTAGGACAGAATAATTGATTATTCTAACATGCATGTTTTAGTAGGAAGCTGAAATGCAACAAAAACATTAACGATATACTAGATATCTTAAGTTTGGTTTTGTCCAGTTATTTTTCAATCTAGAGCTTAAATTCAAGTGTTAGGCAAAGTTTTCTGGTACGGTATCAAAGGACCTGTGAGAAATTCAAGACGAAAGATTCACTGACTTTGCAAAAAATATTTTAACTGCATAACAACAATATTCTTGACACTCCCTACCAACAAGAACCTCTTACGTCTTGGAGTCTGAGTGGATATCATTTATGTTTTTCATCCAACTTTCATTCACACTAGCTGCTACAAAAATGAAAATAAGGGTGTTCAATCTATAAAATTGTAAGGGTCCACAGAAGAACTTTGTGTTTATCTAAAAATAAAAAGAAAACTGAAGAAAAAAAACCCCAAACACTTAAGGCTCTTCTGTTAGAATGGAGACATACTTTTATTATGATTGAAAGATAATGTCCATGTAAAATGTCTTCAGTCACATTGTTGACCTTTAGTCATTTGCTCTCTACCCAGTCTTAGGTTTTCACTAGCAGAGGTCGGTGATATGGTAACGTTACGTCATAAAGGATTTGAATATGCGAACAATCTGCTATAAAATGTGATCAAGATCTGCTCAGTTTTAACTTCCTGCACTTTGTCAACTAGTACCTATAAAAGTTGACAAAACTTGTATAGGTTAGTTTACTTACCTATACAATTAAGTAAACTAACTTACTTGTATTGGTACTTACTAAGTTAGTTAGTAATGCTCACTTAACTAAGTGAAATGCTCACTTAGTAAAGTGAGCATTTCATCTCACTTAGAGATGAAATGCTCTGTAGTGTTTTTCATTAAAAGTGATATTTTTACTCGGCGAACCTGTGATTAAAATAGAGATTGTGTCAGTCATATCCTTCAACCACAGATGAGAGATAAAGACATTGCACCCGACTACGTTTGGGTTTATTTTGTTTCTCTTTGATAAAAGTACAATAAAATCTCTTTACTTTGGGCTGCCAGGATCTTGACCTTTGATCCTTTTCCGTTCACCAGGTTATGCAATGGTCTCAGCGGTACACCCAGATCTCCAGGTGCTTGCGACCCTCTCTCGTGTGTTCGGGCTCTCTTCCCTCTGCTGTACAGCTGAGGTGGCTGTGATTTCCCTCCTGGCCAGCGCTCCCTAAGAGGCCAAGATTGCCAAGATCTGCCCTGTGGCGAGCATGACGGCCACCACGCGTGGCTCTCCGGTGGGGGGCAACGACAGTCAGGGCCAGGGCCAGGCACCTGATGCTCAGAGCCAACCTCCACTGCCACAGAACCAGGTCGGTAGACCTCAAACTTCATATGTCAACATTTAGTCTAATTTTCAGTCTAGCTAAGTATTTTTTTTTTTCATTTTAAATCAGTTTTACTCCCACCTAGCAACACAAAGATGTCAGTTGGGACCTAAATGGGTGGGGGAGAAGAGAACAGAAAAGAGTGAGAGAGTAAAAGGGAGGCAATGAATGAATAGAGACTCCAGAGTGATGGTTAAAGGGCGTGTGTGCGTGTGTGTGTGCGTGCACGCACATGCAGGCTTGTGGTGGTTAGAGATGAGCTCTGTTGAGATGTGAAAGGCAAGCTGCCTATGTAGGTCAACCAAGCAGAAGGAGCCTTAACCGTACTCCCCCACATTTTATATTTCTCAGATATGGATCCCACTCAACAATGCGTATCATTCTTTTCCTCTCAATGCGCAGCTTCTCATTATCATTTAGATATAAAAGAGAAGGAAAATCCTTTTGCCCTTGCTTCTTTGAGATGTTTCATCAAATCATTTAAGTTTTGTCAGGAGGGGATCGTCGCAGTTTGACAGCCCTGGGATTCTCCCACATACTAATTAACACATTTCTACCTTGAATGCATTATCCCTGGATTTGGGGATTTTGTTTTTTTTGTGCGTCAGCGGGGATAAATGAGCATCGGTGTGTTTTGCGAACACTAAAGGTATGATGAATTGACAAGTATTCTTAGAAAGGCTTATTTTAGGAAAAACACCTGTGTCTTTGTACGTGTGTGTTTGTTCAGCTACTCACCAGAACAATAGAAACCGTACCACAAAGCCTGTATAGGACCTGTCTTTTACTGGCTCACAGCTCTATAGGATCTGGATGGACTTTTTATTTTTGTGCAGGTGTGTACAACAGAAAAGTTTATAATCATATGATAAAGCCAGAAGGACTAAATGTGTGTAAGTAAAATATAATGATAAGTGGTTTGAAATTAAAGAAATAAGAGAGAATGATTCGTTAAAAGGTCATGACACACATTAAAAATAATTGTACTTAAGTTAGAGGGATTCAGAGGGATTGTTAAAACTTAAAATTTTGAAAAAGAATTTGTAAAACTCATTTGCTAAACAAATACAATAAGGTTTGATTATGATTGTTTTGTTTTACAACATTGTCTATAGACTGAGCTGTAATTCCTTTTACTGTATATTTTAGAAAAGTATACAGGAAAGATTCTGTTTTGACTTTGATAATACTGTTTAAAAAAGTGAGGGTATAAAAAGCTCATGCTTCCACCTACACTTTTTTTCAGTGCACACTTTGGGTGCTTGTCATTGACAGAAATGTAAATATCTATTTTTTGCAGTAGTAGTTTTGTCCTTTTTTTCAGCATTGCATATTTTTTTTTCTTTTTTTGACTTGAGTATGGAAAAATTTAAAATGACCAAAATAAATAAATATATCTAAAAATGCAGAATAGTTTTGCAGGCAGGTTTTCACTTTTTTTTTTTTTTATCAGTTAACCAAAAAGCTACACAGTTAAAATGAAATATCTTGTGTTTTCTTTCTATTTCAGGCCTGAATTAGTATAAACTCACTGCTACCTAGTTCATATCTTAAGACTAAAACTTTCAGGTTTCATTATTTAAGCCATTTAACAGATATAAAAACCGATTCATAGAGAAATCAGCCTGAAAGTTGAGCCATGACATTTTGGTTGGAAGTGATTCCTTTGTGCAGCAGTTTTGAATTTAATCAATCCTGTGGCCTTGCACTGTTGAATTGAGTTTTACTGCAGTAGTTGCCCACACTTGACACATGTTTCAGCACCAAGGATGCTAATTAGAGAGGGAGGAGGAGATGAAAATGTGGATGTATTGCAACTGATGGCATGATTGCAACATTTGATACTGTAGCTGCTATCTTTGCTACATGAGTATTGTTTGGAGTGTTTCTCTTCCACTGCTTTCCCACCTGCATTTAAAAGCTCCTTCAAATTTATTCTCACGTATTTATTTATCTCCAGACTTCATCTCCTAATTCATCTAATGAGAACTCCCCCGTGAGTCCACCAGATGAGCAGGGCCAGGGCGAAGGCCCCCCTCAGCTGGAAGAGGAAGAGCCTGCTTTTCCTCACACTGACTTGGCGAAGCTTGATGACATGATTAACAGGTATCTGCTCGTCTGCCAGCTCTGATTTAGTGGAGTCAGTCCACCCCTGTCCTGCTTTGCATTGTTACAAATGAAAAATGTTTTACTGCTAAGTTTTTAAAATATCTTTCATTTTATGCCTTGTTGCTTTTAAATCAGTTTGCAATTTACATATTTTAAAATATTTTTATGTTTGTCAATATAATAGAATAGAATAGTATACCAATGTATACCAAATTAAATTTAGTGTTACTGATTTCTTTTAAAGACATTTAAGTTGTTCACACACTCGATGGGAAAACACTTCTCAGTGACTTGGCATTTAAGGAGCTTGAGATGCAGCTGAACAATATTTATGGTGTGGTTATACATGTTTTACGCATTATTTTGGTATTTCTGCTGATTTATCTTTCTTTAATATATCTCAGGCCTCGATGGGTGGTTCCAGTTTTGCCAAAAGGAGAGTTAGAAGTCCTCTTGGAAGCTGCTATAGACCTGAGTAAAAAAGGTAGGAAAGTGCAGCATGTTCTTTTTAGTCAATGCTTTGTGGCATTATGTCCAGCTGACATTTCTTTCACATTAACTTAAGATGTGAGAGAGGGTACAGATTGTGTTCCTTTATTTCTTAGTAAAATGCAAAGATTTAAACAGCATACGTGACTACTGTTTTCATATTGATATTTTTTCTATTACTATGTTTGTTAGACAAATAATGTTGGCAGTACTGTTACAAGTTAGTGTTTATACACAAAGTTGTTGGCCAGCCATGATACTTTACCTGTTTTCATGTAGAAAATAGTGAATTAGCACCACACTTTGAAATCTGTGAAAAAGCATAGCTAATTAAAAATCAATTGTACTTGATGGCTCAAACGTAAAAATCCTTTCAGAAATGTTCTTTGACCTATTTTTTGTTTGATGTTCTTTAAAGGCTCTGTTTTTAAATCGGGCTGTAAAGATAGTGATTTTTTTTTTTTTTTTTTTTTTTTTACCATAAGGCAAACTCATTAAGTGGAAACTTGTACTTTTTTTCTTGTATATACATTTACACTTTTGAACTATTGGAGTTCTAGAAGTATTGTACATAAGCAAATAAGTCTGACGTCAACTATATTCTCGAGGCAAACAAACTCTTACAAGGGCACAAATATCTCCAGTATTCATGCTGTCCCTCTTTTTAACTTAACCCCACTGGTAACTTATCAGGTGAGTAAAATGTGTTACGTTCCCTTTCGGGGAAAAGAAAATGACAAATTGAACACTTACTTTTTGCATTAAATCCAGCATCTCAGGTGGCCTGAGCAGACATTCCCAACATTCCCATTCCTCAGCGTTTTCCAAGAGAGGATCTCACTAACTGCTAAAATAGTCTAAACCAAAGTGACTTCTCCTTGTTTTCATGAGGCAACAAGTCAGTAGTAAATTTGTAGAATTCACTTTCATTACCATTTAAAAAAATGGACAAAAATTTTGGGCATAACGTGACATCATGGTTGTATCATTTATGATATAGAAAAAAAAAATTTCCCCCTCATATTTTAACTGCTAGACAAAGTAACAAAATCTTCATTCCGATTCAACAGGCTCAATACTTTGGGTTTATATATATTTGTTCAAACTTTATTTTAATATTTTTAATTAAGTTAGTCTTTGAAGTACTCAATGAACTCAAATGTATCCCCTCTTAAGGCAGTTTTAATGAGGATTTACAGCCTTTGTTTCATTAAGATAGCATTTTTAGTTAGCTGAAATGACTTAAAGTTTAAATCAAAAGCAAGTGTACAAAAAAAACATAGGAAAACTTGTTTCTTGGAATAAAAAAGAGGTGAGTTTACAGTAACTCACTGCCGGATCAGCCTTGACACGGCTTCTTTATGCTGCCACTGGCTTTTCTTTAGTATGGAAAGGTTGGAAAGGTTTTCGTGCAGATAATTAAGATGCAGTTTTTACTCATCTCTTTCACTGAAAGCTTTCTGTGGAAGGTTAGAAAAGTATATACAGAATAAGAACAAGTTCCCTAATAAGCACATTTGGTTCATGACCCTTTTTTATTTTCATTAACACATTTGTCTTTTTTAAAAAACACATTGTCTTTATTAAAAACACATTATTTACCAAGATCTGCACAAAACTTCCTGAAGACCTTTGTACCCTGACATCTGTTTAAGCTGAACGTTTCATATGCCAAATTTTAACACTTGATGTTAATGTTGTGAGTTGTCTCTTCTTGTTTTCTCCTCACAGGACTGGATGTGAAATGTGAGGCTTGTCAGAGGTTTTTCCGGGACGGTCTAACCATTTCCTTCACAAAAATCCTGACAGATGAGGCAGTCAGTGGCTGGAAGTTTGAGATACATGTGAGTGTTTTTTGGGGCTCTATCTTTAAATAAATCTGCGTTAATCTTTTACGTTTGAAAACAAGTCCCCAAAATCAGGTTTTATGTTCAGTTGTTGAAGATCAAAGGGGGAAAACGGCAGCAGGAGGAGCGATCAATAATGCTATTGCTAGAAGTAGGCGAGGGCGGCTTTTGTTTTGGGAAGATTGATTTCTGGAACCTCAAGGGACTTCTGGGGAAATGGTTTCTGTTTTTTGCTTTCCACTTTGGTCAAAACAATGTTGACTTTTTATTTGAACACATGTTGGCTCTTAATTAGTATCTTTTAACACATTTCTTGTTGCTTGTGCACTACCTCAATGACTAAAATAGGGTAAAAACTGTGTGGACCTTTAATATTTTAGTAAAATATTAAAGGTGAATATCTGCTTTCTTCACACACATTAATTAGTCATAATTAATGTAAAAAGGAACAGCGTATTGGCATTTTAATGACTATTAGCATACATCCTGGCTCTTGTTGAATTGAGGTTCTTGCATTCCATATTTTCATAACGAAATGTCTTCGATAAAGACGTCAAAATGTAACGTGAGTTATGTTCAAATCACTCTAACATTGTCAGTCTTAACGTTTAATTTCTTTCCCGGTTTCTGTCTCTCAGAGGTGTATCATTAATAACACACACCGATTGGTGGAGTTGTGTGTGGCCAAGCTGTCTCAGGACTGGTTCCCGCTACTGGAGTTGCTGGCCATGGCCCTCAATCCCCACTGCAAGTTCCACATTTATAACGGCACACGGCCTTCTGAGACCGTCCCCGCTGGAGCGCAGCTGGCCGACGACGAGCTCTACGCTCGTCCGCCTGACCCGAGATCTCCCAAGGTGAAATTCGATAACTTTTTAATTAAAAAAACATTTTAAAAAAAGCCATACTTGACCAAATATTGCTTTGTGTTTTTTTTTTTTTTTAAATTTAAAACCTTCCTTTTTTTTCCTTTTTTTTTTTTAAAGAATCATCCAGAAATGTATCCGTTTTACTCTTCTGCTGGGTAATTAGGTCAACTTTAGCTATCTGAGACTGAAGTTGTAAACTGGCATGACTAAGAGCCCTCATTAAAAATATATGAAAAAAAAAATCTATGTTTATCTAAGTAAATAAAAATAACAGTCCCTCTGCAAGACCTTGAACTTAATCTTAGACTAATTCTTGTAACACTGTAAAAGAATTTAGAAACATCAGGGAGTAGAAATTCTCAAGTGAAAAGTGGATGAATGTAGTGTGGGCTCAGGGTCATTGTGAACAGCACTGCAGCACTGCTCGCCTGTCTGCCTCTATTGGCACAGAGCCCATCACTATGCTGAGCTCTGTCTATAATGCTGTTAGTCTCTATACAGTTGTTTTTAATCAGATTATTAAAAAAAAAAATCTTACAAGATTAAAACTATATTGGCATATTTTTCTGGATGCTTTCTTTGCAGTTTGGATTAACTGGAAATTGAAGTGAAATAATTAGAGGAGGTTGTTCATCATAAACACCTAATTAGGTCTCAAATTTCAAAATAATGACTCTGGATAAAGCAACCTGTAAGATTAACGGTGTGTTTTCTGTCCACAGGGCTGGCTGGTTGATTTAATAAACAAATTTGGCACGTTAAACGGGTTTCAAATTTTGCACGACCGCTTCATGAACGGCCAAGCACTGAACGTCCAGATCATTGCTGCACTTATCAAGTAAGAATCAGCAACGCCACAGTTATTTCATCAAAAACATTTCCAAGTGTAAATTTTTGACGTGACTTGATGTCCCGTTTTGTGTTGCAGGCCTTTTGGCCAGTGTTATGAGTTCCTCACATTGAACACAGTAAAGAAGTACTTCCTTCCAGTCATCGAGATGGTTCCCCAGTTTCTAGAGAACCTCACAGACGAGGAGCTCAAGAAAGAGGCCAAGAATGAAGCCAAAAACGACGCACTGTCGATGATAATCAAGTCTCTGAAGAATCTGGCTTCTCGTGTACCAGGGCAGGAGGAGACGGTGAAGAATTTAGAGATTTTTAGGTTAAAAATGATTCTTAGGTGGGTATTTGAGACTCTTTAAAGCTCGACTGTTTCCATCGTACATCTACAGAGTGATCACACGGGAATTGGATTTTGCTTCTTTCAACAGGTTATTACAAATTTCTTCTTTTAACGGCAAAATGAATGCACTAAACGAAGTTAACAAAGTGATCTCCAGCGTCTCCTACTACACTCATCGGCATAACCCTGAGGAGGAGGAGTGGCTGACCGCAGAGCGCATGGCGGTAAGCGCAGGCTTCAAAAGCTCTACATTTGAGGCTGTCATTCCTTGAATTTTGCGTCTGTAAAATTAATTCTGCTCTTCACGCATCAGGAATGGATCCAGCAAAACCACATCCTTTCTATTGTGCTGAGGGACAGTTTGCATCAGCCGCAGTATGTCGAGAAGCTGGAGAAGATCCTTCGCTTTGTTATAAAAGAGAAAGCTCTTACCATGCAGGACTTGGACAACATCTGGGCTGCAC
This sequence comes from Alfaro cultratus, assembly GCA_903066825.1. Classification (NCBI taxonomy): domain Eukaryota; kingdom Metazoa; phylum Chordata; class Actinopteri; order Cyprinodontiformes; family Poeciliidae; genus Alfaro; species Alfaro cultratus. The sequence continues at coordinate 121,490 of CAEFZX010016010.1, read as the reverse complement.
AGGTGAGCCACCTCTAAGCATGTTTTAGTTTTCTGTTTATTATACACATCATGTTTAAAAAGGTGATTCTACAATAGAGGAAAATACAAAAAAACATTTACAATGTTTTCTTTCATCCTTCCTGTTGAAAGTGGCAATTCATTATTATAATGGAAGCCGAGGTGGCTTTACAGTTTGTTTAGTAGAAGAGTTGCTTTAACACAGGGACTAAATTACACGGTTAACGCTTTAAGCTGACTTTAGAATCTTCTAAAGATAAGTGTAGCTAGCATTTTAAGACGTCAGTCTTTTTAATATTCTGAAGAACATAGGCCTTCACTTCAATTCTAACATTTCCACATCCAGCTTGTTCTATAAAAGTTTAATTAAAAGCTCAAAAAGATGAGACATGGCAACTTTGTTTTGTTCAGGTCTACTCTGCTATTAATTGCTGAAAGTGTTACGATCTCTGCAGCAAGAAAGCATCCTATAACTTCCATTATTTGTTCTTCCTCTAACTGCGTTTTAAGCTCCCTAGTAATTCTGAAGCAGGCTGACTTTATCTTCTTCTGTCAGCATCATTGTCCTCACCAAAGACCATTCTTCACCACGAGCTGCCAGTGCTCAGGCATGGTGCTTTTACACATTGGAAAAAGATGAGATTTAGTCATTTCCAATTGCAGCCATCAACAAATTTATTTGTGCTTCAGGTTTTTCGTTTGTTTTCTTTTTTAAATCTAAATTATGCAATTTGCTATGCAGATAATGACAGTAATGGAGTAGGTTTTAGTTACATTTTTTCTGTAAATGTCAGATTGGGAATGAAATAGATTTTCAGGTTTGTTGATTTTTAGAAGTGCACCTAACTATTAAACTGTAAGCTAATGTTGGCAATTAGTGATTAAAAAGAATGATAGTTTCAAGCACTTAGACTTCACTACTAAAGTATAACATTTGAATTGTTAGAACAATTTTGGGTCAGATGAGGCTGATGAGGTAATGTTACAATATTTCTGTATTGCTTATGTCTATGTACAGGCTGGTAAGCATGAGGCTATTGTGAAGAATGTCCATGATCTCTTGGCCAAGCTGGCGTGGGACTTCTCACCCGAGCAGCTCGATCATCTTTTCGACTGCTTCAAGGTAGGAATAACATCGCAGAACATGCAAGTGTTGCGCTTTGTCTTTTATTGTTGTTGTTTTGAGCTCAGTCAAATTTAAATGGTTTGCTTCATATCAGATCATCGATATGATAAATCTGGATTACTTCTCTGCCTTCGCTTATTCCTCTCCTGTTTCCTGTTTTGCAGGCAAGCTGGACCAATGCTAGCAAGAAGCAGCGTGAAAAACTGCTCGAGCTAATCCGGCGCTTGGCCGAGGACGATAAGGACGGTGTTATGGCCCACAAGGTCCTCAACCTGCTCTGGAACCTGGCTCACAGCGACGACGTTCCTGTAGACATCATGGATCAGGCTCTTAGTGCTCACATCAAGATATTGGACTACAGCTGCTCACAAGTAACATTCACTATTTTTTTGGTGAACGTAACAAATAGATGCTCACACTGTCGCTAAATATGGAGTGCGGTTTCTTTTCACCTACAGGACAGAGACACGCAAAAGATTCAGTGGATTGATCGCTTCATAGAAGAGCTTCGTACCAATGACAAGTGGGTTATCCCTGCCTTGAAGCAAATCAGGGAAATCTGCAGCCTCTTTGGAGAAGCTCCTCAGAACCTGAGGTAAAATTGGAATAGATTTCTATATTTTGTTTTTCTAATTTTTTTTTATATACAGAAAAAGATGCTTTCAGTTTTCACAAAATGCAACAGGCAAAATCAAACGTTCACGTTATTGGTTTTTATCACTTATGTAAGATTGCTGAGACACCTCAGTTTTGTACTGGTTTCTGATGAAAGTGGCTCTACATTTTTTTTCTTTCTTTTTTTTTTTCAGTAAAATGTCAGATTCTGACTGCAGTTAATCTTTATAAATAATGTAAGGCTTCACAGCTTTTGATTGCTACATTTCTGGCAATCAGATTGAATTCTAACATTATCTTGAATAGCAGCCCACTATGCCAATGCTTAATCTTGTTACACAAATTAAACATTAGTCAGCTTTCTGTCTTTTACTTGTGTTGTTGAAGCTTTTCTTTGTAAGCAGTGGTGGTCCAGAAGGGCAGAAGTAATTAAAGAAGTAATGATCATAAAGTTGGACGTTAGCTAATAATGTGCATCAGTATAATTGTTTTTGAAGTACTAAAACAGTATTTTAGTCACTGTAGAAACTATGTAGCAGACATGCTTGTTGTTTTTCCAGAAAGAAAATGCCAATTAACATACAAACGAACTTAGTGAGGTAAGTTTTTATGCCAATTCTAGGGTTCTCTCTGTTTCTGTTTTTTTGCGTCAAGCCTCACTTTCTCTTTGAGACGTTTACAACGTAAACTACATCAAACGTAAATCTTTGCCACAAATCAGCTTAAACGGTTCTTTTCTGGGTTTCATCTCAAATGACTATTTATACATTTATGGGTTGAAATTGGGGTTAATCAAAAAGTTGGATGAGTTATAACTTAAGATACTTAACTCCATCTATTTTTTTTTTTTTTTACTTCTACATCAGGTTTTTTTCAAGTTACCGGTCAGGTTAAGGTGCATTTATTTTGAGTGCTTTCTCACAAAATCATGCGGTCTGAAATTTCCCAGTGGAGGTGTTTGTGTTTAAAATAAACACTGAAACAAGTAATATGTTTTTATTAAGGGGAAGTCCCCAAAATTTCTTATCAGTTCTGTTCTAAAAGTATCAATTCAAGCATCATTGACTTGAAGGATCAGGTTTGATGACATGTTTAAATGGAAAATATGATTATTAAGTCAAAGAAAACAATGCATGTGTGCATTAGATTAGCTGGCAGCAAAGGGTCTCAGTTTAGTGAACCTTTAAGCTCAGTTTTGTCATAATCAAGTTTGAGCTGTAGTTCATACAGATAGTAGTCGACACAGTTTTCTGAGGTTTATTAAAAAGTCCTTTGAGATGAAGCCTTACTATTCCTCCGGCCAGTTCCTTTCACTTCAAATCATTCAATGCAGCGTATCGGGGAAATTTCATGCCTTGGATCCATGTTTTCAGTATCCTGAAATATCTCTCTTATTGCATTATTTGTGTCAACGCTTTTATTTATAGAGCTGACGTCACTGTGTGAATGCTGGAAAAACTGCACAACAGTTTGGGCAATTGAATAATAACCGGGTCGGGGGGAATACTTTCTCAAGTTTAGATTCTGATGTATTTTAGAAACAATGTGACAACTGCCTGAACTAAAGGCTCGCTTATGTGGAAATGAAGCAAGAAATTTCCTTTACCGATACAACCGCCCTTCTGGTTAAACACACAAAATATACACAAACATCTCCCAAAAGATATTTTCTTTTTAATATACACTGTACCAAATGAGAAATCAAGGTACATCAGGTTACACTTAAAGTTTTTAAACTCAATTCTGCTGTTTCTCCATGTTTTCTGCCTTTCTCGCCTTTTGTTTGTCTCTATACATCAAACACTCTTCCTCTTCCTGTTCCATTTCAGTCAAACGCAGAGAAGCCCTCATGTGTTTTACCGCCACGACCTGATCAACCAGCTGCAACACAACCACGCTCTGGTCACCCTGGTGGCTGAGAATCTCTCAGCCTACATGGAGACAATGAGGCAGCTGTCCAAAGGTAGCTAAAGACTTTGGTTTTGTAGTTGGAGAAAACTGATCCCATTGGACAAAATTTAAATTAAGACTTTTTTCCTTTTTAAATTAGGGGCAAAAGATTATTACAGACTTTAAAAATCTTTTAGCAATAAAAATACAAAGTATTCATCTTTAAATAACCAGTCTTTTTGCTTGCTTGTCCAAGGTCCATGTCTATTCCATGACTTCTTAAAAGTCATTGTGGTTTATATGTATTTGACTTCTTTGATGCGCCCAAATCTGCTTTTAATGCATTTACTAAACCTGATTCAATACAAGAAGCATTTTTAAAGAAAGAATGACCTAAACCCTGTTTTCATTGCCCAGAATTGACCAAACCTTCTATTTATTTTTTTTCAATTAAGACATAAAAATATTTTTAAAACTGGATGTCTTGGTCCATGTAACATAAAGCTTGGACATCCCTGTTATAGGGTGTACGGTCTGCAGTCTGATTTGTTGTGCGTGTGTGTGGTTTTTCAGAAGAGCAAGCAGAGTTTGACCCGCAAACAGTCAGACCAGGAAGCCGCTACAGTCACGTCCAAGAAGTACAGGAGCGGCTTAACTTTCTGAGGTACGTCCCTTCCTTTCCTATGCATAAAAATTTATTTTACCCACTTAAAAATTGGGCTAACATGCGTAATCTAAAAATGTTATGCAAATTGCTAAAATGAGGCATAGTTGGTTGCCAAAGGTTTGTTACAAAATTGATTCTGCAACCAATGTGTCTAATTAAGGACCGTTTTCTTCCGTCAAAAAGTTGTCGTTGACTTCAACCTTCAGGGAATTGTGTTTTTTTTTTTGTTGTTTTTTGTTTTTTTAATCATTTTTTTCTCCGAAGAGTTTTTTTTTTTTTTGCGGCGCTAGTGGCTCGCATTTTCCACAACAGTAGGCTGACAGGAAGGGGGAAGGAGAGGGGGGAAGACATGCGGCAAAGGTCGCCGGGACCGGGAGTCGAACCCGCGATGTCCGCGTCGAGGACTGAGGCCTCCAAACGTGGGGCGTGCTAAACCACTGCGCCACCACAGCACGCCCCACCTTCAGGGAATTGTTGCCCCACTACAGCTTTTGTTTCTTCTTTCCAGGTTCCTATTAAAAGACGGCCAGCTGTGGCTGTGTGCTCCTCAGGCAAAGCAGATCTGGAAGTGTCTGGCTGAGAACGCTGTGTTTCTGTGCGACCGCGAGGCCTGCTTCAAATGGTACAACTTTACTCAGACCTCCTCGCTTTTGGCTTTTGCTACGTTTGTCAATTCTGGGCTTTTCTCTCTCTGTCTCTGTGTCTCTCTCTGTCTCTCTCTCTCTCTCTCTCCCTCTCTCTCTCTCTGACTGCTCTTGTTTATTTCTATTTAAAAGGTACTCAAAGCTGATGGGGGACGAGCCAGACCTAGACCCAGACATCAACAAGGACTTCTTTGAGAACAATGTGCTACAGTTGGATCCGTCGCTTCTGACAGAGAACGGCATGAAGTGCTTCGAGAGGTTCTTCAAGGCCGTCAACTGCAGGGAGGGCAAGCTGGTAGCGAAACGCAGGGCCTACATGATGGACGACCTGGAACTAATCGGCTTGGACTACTTGTGGAGGGTGAGGAGAGTAGCTGCAGCAATTACAGATGAATGCGTCTGCATTTATTTCTATCAAATAACTGATTTATATTACAGTTGTGTCAATGTTAGATCACCTTGGGCATCATTTCTGTCCCTAAAGCTAATGTAGAATATCTGGTTTGACAAATTTCCAAAACTTTGAACAGATGTGAACTTGGAAGATGCTCAGCTGTCTGTACAGTCCGCTCATAAATAGTTTCAGTTCACTTTTATTTTCTTGTTTTAAAGCATAGAAGCTGCCTAATTAGCTGAAAGGAATTCAAGGTTTATGATGGAAATTGTAGATTCTTGCTTTTATCCATAGAAACTGAATAATTATAGGAGTGACAATCTTCAATACAAAATTCACATGATTAAGATTTAAACTCAAGAAGAGTAAATTCTGAAGAAAAGAAGACTGTAGGTGATGTATCACAGGAAGATGGCCCTTCAACATTCAGACGCTGCATAGCGCAGGATTGTTTGCTTCACGCTGTCCTGCAGGATTTTTCTCACAGTGCACAGTCATTTGAGTCTGTCACAGTTTATTTTTTACTGTTGAGTTGGAGCATTGGGACATTTCCAGGTCATGAGACGATGCTCTAAATGATATTGGTTTCACAAAGAGACAATAAGACAGGATTTGTTTTAAATTTTGTTTTAGGCAGCTCAGGAATTAATTTTTTTTTGTTGTGGAGTATTTTAAAAATATATATATTTTGAAGTATCTGCAATCGGTACAATTATTTCAGTACAGGTTTGTGTGATCCACAAATAGCAGGTTTCTTGCTCGTCTGTCATTGGTTGTCCAAATGCCAAAAAGCGATCATTTTAAAATCTGAATAACTATTTCATAAAAATGTTTTAAAGACTGAAAAACAGCCTTTTGGTGTGGCGGCTACAAAATAAATGCTAACTTCGGCATTATCAGCTATTTGTTTGCTAGTCTTTGTATTCTCAGTGTTTATAGTGCTTGTATCTTGTTTGTCACTGTAGGTTTTTGGGGTTTTTTTCCCTACCAAGTACCCATTATTCTTCCACACAAACAACTTCCAGGTGGTTGAGGTTTCTTCAGTGCTAAGTGTTGACAGCCGGCCCTATTAGCAGTCAGTAGCAATCAACTCTCTCAACTAAAGAGCAGCTGCATTATTTCCTTGTAAATAAAAGTTTATTACAAGGATATGGGGCATCATCTTAAAGCAATTACTTTCATATTTGAGACTCATAATAGCTTGCGCTTATTTCACCATAATCATCCGAACATACTGGATTACAGTTTGACACAGATCCCGCTTCAACAAATATTGTCATGTTTAGTATTGTAACCTGCTGAGCCATGAAATCTCTTCACTCTTAGTCAGTTGCACATGTGCTTATTCCAGGCAAAGATTTATTAACAGATTCTGCTTGACTTAATTTCTTCCTTCCCTGTTCTCATCCAGGTGGTGATTCAAGGAAGTGACGACATTGCAAACCGAGCCATAGACCTGCTGAAAGAAATCTACACCAATCTCGGACCAAAACTGCAAGTCAACCAGGTATGAGACTACTTCTTTGTACTATGTGCAAGTAAGCATTTAGAGCTCATAATGTTTGGTAGTTGGGTATTTATTATTTATCCTCGCCCCCTCCCATTGCCTTTCTCTTCAGGTTGAGATTCATGAAGATTTCATCCAGTCTTGTTTCGACCGTCTGAAGGCGTCCTATGACACCCTGTGTGTGTTAGATGGAGACAAAGACAGCATTAACTGTGCTCGGCAGGAGGCCATCCGCATGGTGCGGGTTCTCACTGTGCTTAAGGAATACATTAATGAGTGCGACAGCGACTACCATGAGGAGAGGACTATACTGCCTATGTCAAGGTAAAATTATTAAATTGTCATTTTAGTCCGCTTTAACACGATGGTTCATTTGTAGCTCTGTGGTTGGAAAATATTGAGATTACACACACAGGTTTTTTTGTTTAGTTTTTTTTTTAAACTTTTTTTTCAAATTCTTGGCATAATTTTAAAATGTTGCATTGAAACCTCTTCGTCTCCTTTGTTGTGCAGAGCTTTCCGGGGCAAGCATATCACGCTGATCGTCCGTTTCCCGAACCAAGGACGTCAGGTGGATGATTTAGACATCTGGTCACACACCAATGACACCATCGGTTCGGTCCGGCGGGGAATCCTAAACAGGATAAAGGCCAACGCCGCACACACAAAGATTGAGCTGTTTATTGGTGGGGAGATCGTTGATCCGGCTGATGACAGGAAGCTGATTGGACAGCTTAATTTGAAGGACAAAACGGTGTGTGTTTGTGTGTGTAACTCAAACTCTTAACTCCTTAACCACCGTTACCTAAACATTGTTTTCATTATTCAGCTGATCACAGCCAAGCTGACCCAGGTGAGTGCCAACATGCCCTCAAGCCCAGACAGCTCATCCGACTCATCCACTGGCTCCCCTGGTAACCACGGAAACCACTACAGTGATGGGCCCAACCCAGAAGTTGAGAGCTGTCTTCCTGGTGTGGTAAGTTAACAAGCATGGAGTCTATTAAATGTTCAAATAGCACAACTAGCTATACTGTTTATCTATCATACTTTGATGTTGGCTATGTTGAAACTTTAATATCCTTTAAAACAGAAACGATGCAAACATAAATAACATGAGACCCTTCGCTCTGATTTCCAGATTATGTCGCTACACCCGCGCTACATCTCCTTCCTGTGGCAAGTAGCCGACCTCGGGTGCAACCTCAACATGCCTCAACTAAGAGATGGAGCTCGAGTTCTCATGAAGCTCATGCCTCCAGGTAAATAACACACCGTGATGTGGAGAATTATTTCTACATCTTAGTCTGATAACTTTGTAAATACATCTCACACAGTTTTATCTCCTTGACCAATTTCATGCTTTTTCTGTGCACACAGATAACACCACAGTGGAGAATCTTAGAGCTGTGTGTTTGGACCACGCCAAGCTAGGAGAGAACAGTCTGAGTCCGTCACTAGACTCCCGTTTCTTCGGCCCATCACCTTCACAAGTGCTCTACCTCATTGAGGTAAGACTCTGTGTACATTTGTGTGACAAAATACTAGAGCTAAACCCACAATCAAAGTTTTGTGAATTCTTTCTGTTTGTTGAAAACCTGTAACCTGCCGATACCAAATTATTCAATTCCAGTTTCTCTCTCTAAGAATGAAAAGATACAAGAGCTACACTCCGTATGTTATTTTAAAGCGTTAATCAATGCACTTTGAGAGGACATTTGCTGTAGAGTCAATATATTTAGAAAGTCACAATCATTACTGATTTTGTCATTTAAAATGTTTTTAGGCATGTTATATCAGCGTACATTTCCTAAAACACAGTAACTTAGCTTATCTCTAGGATTTCCAAAATGTTGCCAGCTTTTCTGGATCAAGCAAACTCTGACAGAGGGAGGTTACAGTAAAATTTTGGAAGGATAAAATAATGACTCACCTAATCTAAAACTTCACTGATACTCCAAATAGCTAACTTTTACTCTTCATCTCTCAGTAACAACTTATACACTGAAGATTCTTAATTTTACTTCAATTTGCTTAGATATGTTACATTCACAAATAGGGAAAATACCTTGGTTTTAACCAGCGTGTCACTAGTTACAGAGCTAAAGCCAATTTATTTTTTTTCAAGTTATTACAAATCACTATCCCTTCTCTCCCTACTTTCCCGCACTTGCTCCTTCTTACTGTTAGCAAATTGCTGTTATATTTCTAATTTTTCTAAAGATATTTAAGGTTAGGTTTCTCTACCTGTTCTTGTTGCAGGTTGTGTATGCTTTGCTGATGCCAGCTAGTGCCACTCTGGGTGAGGATGCTAGTGACTTCCAGTACAACTTCCTGAAGAGCGGCGGTCTGCCACTGGTGCTAAGCATGCTCACCAGGAACAACTTTCTCCCGTCCGCGGACATGGAGACTCGCCGAGGCGCTTACCTCAACGCCCTGAAGATCGCCAAGCTCCTCCTGACTGCGGTCGGCTTTGGCCACGTGAAGGCTGTGGCTGAGGCCTGCCAACCCAACGCTGACGGAAATATTCCCGTCTCTCCGGTTAGACACACTTTCTTTCCTCGTGAACAGACAAACCAGTTTAGCCGGTTCCTGGGTTGTTTACCTGCTGCAGCCTTGACATGTCTATTTCTGTTGATTTTTTTCTTTTTCTTTCGTGACTGTGCGCAGATAAATCAGGCGACTCACGACCAGGCGCTGGTTCTTCAAAGTGCCCTGCAAAACATTCCCAACCCTGCCTCTGAATGTATGTTGCGCAATGTAGCTATCCGACTGGCCCAGCAGATTTCTGATGAGGTAAAGGACACTTTACATTAACTGACTTTTACTTCCATTATTTAGTGTCTGACGGCATTTTAATCACTGAATTTAATAGTTTCTCAAATCTAGTTTGTTTGTAAGAAGTAGAGTGTTAAAAGCAATATTAATAATGGATTCAATGGAACTGTATTTTTCATCAGAATTTCTTCCAGGCATCGAAGTACATCCCAGACATTTGCGTGATCCGAGCAGTGCAGAAAATCGTGTGGGCATCAGGCTGTGGCACGGTGCAGCTAGTATTTAGTAATAATGATGAAATCAGTAAAATATACGAGAAGGTAAGATTTTATGCAAAATGAAACAAATTTTCAAAGGAGTATCAAGAACTTAACTGTGTATGTTTTATTTTGAAATTAAGCACAATTTTTAAAATTTTTTTTTTTTTATAGACTAATGCAGCCAAGGAGCCGGATGGAGAAGATGAGCAGGTGTGCTGCGAGGCTTTGGAAGTGATGACTCTGTGTTTTGCCCTCATGCCTACGGCTCTCGACACGCTCAGTAAGGAGAAGGCTTGGCAGACCTTCATCATAGACTTGTTGCTACACTGCCACAGCAGGTAAGCGCTTCTGTTTGCACATTAAATTGATCTTAATTTCCAGTTTGAGTTAAATTATTACAAATATATTAAAAAAAATCTTAATTTGTCGCTTTGAGCTTATAAAGCAAAATATGAACTTATGTAATTGTGTACCTCACATGTCACATGAGGTACAGTAATGAGGAGAAAATGCCTGTTTGATCCCCTGCATATAGTAGGACTGCAACTAATTATTATTCTAGTAATTGCATATTCTATTGATTATTTTGACAGTCAGATAAAAAATTCATTTAACCAATTAGGCCTTTGTACTACAATATTAAAAACAACAATAAAAATTGAATAATTTCCAATTAACAAAATACTTCTGATATCAACATGTGAAAAGCTCAGCCTTGTCTGCTTGACCTAACATGAATACAGTGTAGTACTGATCTGGTGATAAATCTTTTTTTTTTTTTATTAACCAATTAACTATTGGATAGCAAGATGTGCTTTAGTTGTTTTTTTTTAATACAGAATCTGAACCAGGTTAAGCTAAAATTGTAATACATTGATGAGTTTTGGGAGAACTTATATGTTTTTTATATAGTTTTTTAATATTAAATAGAAAATGTATATTTATTTTTGTACAGTTGGTCTGTATCCTCCACTTACTGATTAATTGATTACTAAATTAGTTGACGGTTACCTCAATAATTGATTCATCACAGCTGGTACAATTAATCGTTTCAGCCCTATTCGTTATTATGATTCTGACATTTAAATCTCCTTTAAACAGGTCTGTGCGTCAGATGGCCCAAGAGCAGTTTTTTCTAATGGCGACTAGGTGCTGCATGGGGCATCGGCCTCTTCTTTTCTTCATCACCCTCCTCTTCACAGTGCTCGGGGTAAGTGGCTACGCAGATTGCGATTATACACCAAACGTTCATCTGACCTCATTTGCTGCGGGTTCACTCATCCTGTTGTTAACTCTCTGTCCAGAGCACAGCCAAAGAGCGAGCCAAACATGCAGGGGACTACTTTACGTTGCTCCGACATCTGCTCAATTACGCCTACAACAGTAACATCAACCTGCCAAACGCCGAGGTGCTGCTCAACAATGAGATCGACTGGCTCAAACGAATACGGGTGAGATTCATACTTTGGCTGGATTCCCTTTTGCTCTTGAAATCTCAGTTGTAGTTTAGAGGATGCGGTCTTGCTCGAGGTCAAACATAATTTCATTCATCAGGATGAGGTTAAGAGGACAGGAGAAACTGGTGTGGAAGAAACCATCTTGGAGGGCCATCTTGGTGTCACCAAAGAGCTTCTGGCCTTCCAGACGCCTGAAAAGAAATACTACATTGGCTGTGAGAAGGGAGGAGCAAATCTCATTAAGGTACAGACAGACTTAAAAAAACCCCCATCCTTTTACCAGTTTACTCTCATTGCTTATATTTCTTCCTCTCTTTTTAATTAGGAGCTGATCGACGATTTCATCTTTCCAGCATCTAATGTTTACCTGCAGTACATGAAGAGTGGGGAGTTCCCCACAGAGCAGGCCATCCCAGTGTGTAGCACTCCTGCATCCATCAACGCCGGCTTCGAGCTCCTGGTGGCGCTAGCAGTCGGCTGCGTCCGCAACCTCAAACAAATAGTTGACACCCTAACTGACATGTACTACCTGGGTAGGGAGACATTTTAGTGACAGGTCCACAAGCAGCAGCCACATAATTTACCAATTTGCATTAAATTGAGTTTTCCTCCTGCCTCCACATTCAGGTTGCGAGACACTGACAGAGTGGGAGTACCTGCCTCCCGTGGGACCACGCCCTAACAAAGGCTTTGTTGGCTTGAAGAACGCCGGTGCTACTTGCTATATGAACTCTGTTATCCAGCAGCTTTATATGATCCCTCCAATCCGCAACGGCATCTTGGCGATCGAGGGTACAGGCACCGACGTGGACGATGACATGTCTGGTGACGAGAAGCAGGAAAATGAGGTACTAGAAATAATGTGTGAGAAGTCTGTGTGGGCTACAATCATAGGGTCTGATCATTTCTGTCAAATACAAGGAATGACCAACAGTGATGTCTCACTTCAAGACATCTTTGTTTTTTTGGTTAAACCTACCTGTACAATGGTTTGAAATGCAGTAAGTAGCAAGTTAATGAACAACCTTGTTTCTCTGCAGCCTGCAAATCAACACGTAAATTCATGTCCTCTCCGTAGCTCAGGCTTGTCATGATCTGTACTTATTATTGTGGATTTTGATCGAACTTTTAAATTGTTGCCAAATTAAATTAAAAAATTTAAATAAAGAAAATTCAAATTGGGCTTGTTTCCATCTACTGGTTTGGAGTGAATGAACCAGGTTACACAAACCATAAATTTGTTAGATTATTATATTTATTGCTGTTATAAATGCAATCTAGAGATTGCAAACCAGCACGGACCATATATTTCAGAAAAATGTAGACAGTTCTCCACTCCATGCTAGAGTTTTGGACTTAAAAATGTTCTTAAATCGTCATTGGCAACGGGAATGTCTTATTTGGAATAACTCATTCGGCAAATGTGTTTCCATCTCCCCTTTAGTGCATTCACTCTAAAAGGGAGACTTAATGGGCTTAAGCTACCCCAAAACCACCTCAACCGAGTGTAAAACGTTTTGGGAAATTGAGGAAGTTATTTTAATTTTTGCTGTTGTAGCTTTTGTAATGCAACACTTCAAAATGCACATAAAATAAACGATGAAAACACGGTTACTGATTGGAGCTCAAGCCTCAAGTTCACATAAAAATACAATTTAGCGCAAGCATAGAGCCATGCATTTATTAGTAGAAAGTCTCCACAGAAACAAATGTGTGTGTAACAGCTCAACACTCTCATATGCAGCGAAATGTCACAATACTGTCTTTGCATAAATTGGTCCCAAAAATCAGTTTTTAAGAGCCATTACTTCCAAATCAAGCAGCGAGCTGCTCTCAGTTCAAGTTAATGATGTGAGAAACAGCATCAACCGCTGGAGTTTCTCCTAAACTTTTAATGACTAATAAATTCACTTGTTTGCACTCATGACAAGTTTGGTTTGTTACAATTTAGATTTTGCTTCCACAGAGTAATGTAGACCCTCGTGATGAAGTTTTCAGCTACCACCACCAGTTTGATGACAAACCCTCCAGTAAATCAGAGGACAGGAAAGAGTACAACATCGGGGTGCTGCGTCACCTACAGGTCATCTTCGGTCATCTGGCTGCGTCCAGATTGCAGTACTACGTCCCAAGAGGCTTCTGGAAACAGTTCAGGTATTTTAAAGATTTTTCATACTTTGGGGGGGTGGTATGCATCATTTCCTTTTGGAAAAATAATCCAGATTATTGTTAGAAAAATTATGGGTTTAAGAATTTTCCAGGTTTGGATTATTTAATAAAAAAATTTTAATTTAGTCTTTCCCTAACAGGTGTGTCTGCTGTGAAATCAAAGACAACCTTTTGTGCATTTAAAATGGGTTATAGCTAGACTGAGAAGGCATACTTCTGATTTAAACTCAGACGTACGCAGAAGCAGAAGTATTTTTGTCTTCACAAACGTTTCAGTTAGTTATGCTCATCTCTATTTTTGTGTCAGGCTGCTTGGAGCACAAGTGGTGCTCACCAAACAACATGAGCAGCAATGTAGAGTCTTAAAGTTTTTAGAAGCTTATGGACAAGGAAATAATTACTGTGTCATATTTGATAAACTTGTAAAAATGGCAAAAAACTCTTATAAGACCAGATATTTTAGTTAGAGTTGTATTAAGAATGTGCTTTCTCTTTCTCATTTCACACTTCTTGTGCTGCCAGTTGTTAAATTCAGATTTTATCCATCAGCTTCCTGTGCTGGCATAGAAATACATTTCATGAAATGAAAAATCTCCTGAAAGCATGTCTCTTGATTTCTGTTGATTTTTCTTTTTTTTTAGATTATGGGGGGAGCCAGTTAATTTGAGGGAGCAGCATGACGCTTTGGAGTTCTTCAACTCTTTGGTGGACAGTTTGGATGAAGCTCTGAAAGCTTTAGGTCATCCTCCGATGCTCAGCAAGGTGCTGGGAGGGTCCTTTGCTGACCAAAAGATTTGTCAAGGGTGTCCTCATAGGTGAGCACTATCTGAATGTGCTTAGTCACTTTAATAACAATAACAGTACTGTTGAATTTGTTTTTTTATTAATAATGATTCTATCGTCAGATATGAGTGTGAGGAGTCATTTACAACATTAAACGTGGATATTAGAAACCACCAGAACTTGTTGGACTCGATGGAGCAATATGTTAAAGGAGATTTGCTTGAAGGAGCCAATGCCTACCACTGTGAGAAATGTAATAAGAAGGTAAGACTATAGAGCTTCTTTAAATTGGCACAACAACCGTATGGAAGGTTTAAAACTAGATCTAGTACGATTAATCGTGATTGATTGTTGAAATAATTGTCAATTAATTTAGTAATCAGTTAATCATTAACTGCAGTATACTAACTCTAAAAAAGGCAATTTTCTGAAAGTACAACAAAGAGCAGCATTCAAGTCAAAATTGTACAAAAATAGATATATTTTGTATTTTTGATAATCTAAAAAAAAAAAAAAAAAGCACCTTTCTTTATCTGGAAACCTGCCCTTCCCAGAACTCCTCAATTGGAAGATTTAGCTTCATCTGGTTCAATTTCTATAATAAAATAAAGTAAAAAAAAAAAGAAAAAGTTTTCTATTAAGCACCGTTCATTTAGAAAATAACTAATTGATCATGTTGGGCAGAAAAGGCTGAGCTTTTCACATGTTGATTTTAGAAGGATGCAGATGCATCCTTTGCTATAAATGGTCAAGCGCTCACTAAAGGAATGGTGGTGTTGCATCATTCCTTTGCATCATCCTCATTTTATTTTTCATTTCTCAAAAAATATGCATTTTGTTTTAGAAATAATTTTTTTCCCCCAAAAAAAATTTATTGAGTTATTGATTAGATTTTTTAAACTTGTATTTCAAATATTGTATAAAAATGCTCCAGGGAATTTTTTTACACAGGTGGTGGATTAATCGTCAAAGATAATCAGTAGAATAATCGATTACTAGGATAATCGTTAGGATGAGGAATTGAATTAGTTGTTTGCATTTTCATGTATTTCTGTTGTTGTATAAACAAGGCTTAATGGATTATCTGCAGAATGTACCAATCTTTTTCATGTGATTAATTGATTATTTTTCAAATAGAATAATAATCGATTAGTATAATAATCGCTAGTCGCTGCCCAAGTGAGATTTCTAAATTTCTCTTGATTTTTCAGGTGGACACAGTGAAGCGTCTACTGATCAAGAAGCTGCCGCCTGTCCTGGCCATCCAGCTGAAGCGCTTCGACTACGACTGGGAGAGGGAGTGTGCCATCAAGTTTAACGACTACTTTGAGTTCCCGCGGGAGCTGGACATGGAGCCATACACGGTAGCAGGTGTGGCCAAGCTGGAGGGCGACGACGTGAACCCGGAGAACCAGGTGATCCAA
This sequence comes from Alfaro cultratus, assembly GCA_903066825.1. Lineage (NCBI taxonomy): Eukaryota > Metazoa > Chordata > Actinopteri > Cyprinodontiformes > Poeciliidae > Alfaro > Alfaro cultratus. The sequence continues at coordinate 105,777 of CAEFZX010016010.1, read as the reverse complement.
CAGAACGAGCCGTCCGAACCCACGCCACCGGGCAGCTCCAAGTACCGTCTGGTGGGAGTGCTGGTTCACTCGGGCCAGGCAAGCGGCGGACACTACTACTCCTACATAATCCAGCGGAACGGGGGCGACGGCGAGAAGAACCGCTGGTATAAGTTCGATGACGGCGACGTGACGGAATGCAAGATGGACGACGAGGAGGAGATGAAAAACCAGTGCTTTGGGGGAGAGTACATGGGCGAGGTGTTCGACCACATGATGAAGCGGATGTCGTATCGGAGGCAGAAGCGATGGTGGAACGCCTACATCCTGTTCTACGAGCGTATGGACTCGCTGGACAAGGACAGCGAACTTGTCAAATATATCTCAGAGCTGAACTTGTCCTCCACCAAGCCCCATCAGGTCAAGATGCCGAGCGTCATCGAGTGCAGCGTTCGCAAGCAGAACGTCCAGTTCATGCACAACCGAATGCAATACAGCCTGGAATATTTCCAGTTCATTAAGAAACTTCTGACCTGTAACAGTGTCTATTTAAACCCTCCTCCAGGTATGCACCTTTTTTTTTTTGTTGTTGTTTTTTTATTTAGTATAAAACACTCGCCAGATCCCAGATTCTAAATAAGTTGGGGTTTTTTTGTGACACTTAAATGTTTCAGATCATCATACAAAATCAAAAAGCCTATTTTCAAAAATGCATTTTATTTACTGCAGCATAAAAAGCTATCCACCACCAAACTGGCCCTGTGTGAACATGTAATAGCCTTCTAAACCTAGCAATTGGATTTGCCCGTCTCGGCAATAACACTCACCATAAATCCAAGCTGCATCTCATTCTCATTAATGACTTTCGGATAGATAGCAGAGTTTATTGTCCTGCTGTTTTCACCATGGAACCCTTCAATAGATTCAATTCTTGCCCAGTTTCTCTTTTTTTATTGCGGAATCACAAACACTGACCCTAACTGGGGCAAGTGAGGCTTCAGATGTTGATCGAGAAGTCATTGATGCGCTGTTAGGCTCATTTTGATAGCCAAGCTACTTCCCCACTTTTCTATTTATCTTTCTATTTGTGGATAATGGCTTATATTGTCTCAAAGCGTCGGAAACAAATGAAAACCTTTTGAAACTACACTACGTTTACACTTGCTATCTTTGTCTTTGACATTAGATTTTGTTTGATCTGAAACATTTAAGTGTGAGTGGAGAAAAAGCAAAAACGGAAAAGGTGTGTGCAAGCAATATTTCCATTTTCACACCGTTCCACATTGAAGTGACATGAATAACTTTGGCTAGCAATAATTTTTACACTTGAAACATAAACTGTGTGGAATAAGTTGGCTGCTGCTTGAAGCCAATGTTTGAAAAAGCACAGCTAATAGTTGCTATTTGTACTTATTTGTTCCACTTTAACTCCAATTATTTCCCTGAATCAAATCCCTCCTCATATTATTAGTTTCCCCCTCTGAGAGCTTCTTTGATCTTTTGAGCGCTGATTAAGTCCACATTATGTCTCTGTGCGTTTAGATTTCGCTAATTTTCCATCTTTGTGTTTTAAAAATGACAGTTCAAAACCAATCTTAATATCCAGCATTATTCTGGATCAAAGGGTAGTTTATAATGCTCTGAATTACACTGCCTTTCTAATATTTGTATGAAGTGCATTTATAACACCAAATCTCAGCAATTATTTTTCTTTTTTTTACAGAAAAATGGGTATTATTAAAACCGTCATTGCAGAGGCTTTTTGTAACAAAGACAGCACATTCCTGTTTTTTATAGTCCTCTTTAAAAAGAGGCCAGAGGAAGTGAAGGGAGCTTTCACCAACATTGCCCCTCCCAACCTATTGCTGCACATTACTGATCAGCAGTCAAGATGAAGGCTGCCATGTTTTTTGTTTTTTTTTCATTCTTTGAACTTATTTATGTTGTTTGGAAAAGCATAAGTCATGAAGAGCAGTTTTTGGCAACAAACTGCAAGTCAACTGAACAGACTGGATATCCTGCTCATATCAGCATGTTAGATTTCCAGTGTTAAATTATAAGGAGCGGAACATCAATAATAAAAAAATATAAAAAAACATGAATGGCCTTATTTTGTTGAGATTCTGGTACCATGACAATCTCACGCTGGGCCAGATAGGTGTCTTTTTTTTTTTGTTTTTTGTTTTTTTTCTTTTTTTTTGCAGTTTAATAGGAAATGGCTATAAAATACAGATAATGGTCTCTATGTTGTAAGCTTGATATAGGAAACCTAGCTAAATATTCAAATCACAAAGCAATTCAAACATTTTCCTTGTTTGGTTCTAAAAACATCAAAATAACTATTTACGGTTTTGTGTTTGGCGTTGGGAAAACAAGGGAGACGCTCCTTTTTTTCATGAGAGGATTTATGCTGCAGTGAAGTAAGCAAAGCACATCGCTAAACACTTTTTCAGCATTTTATTGCTTTCTTTCATCTCAGGACAAGACCACCTTCTGCCAGAGGCAGAGGAGATTGCTATGATCAGTGCTCAGCTGGCTGCTCGGTTCCTTTTAAGCACAGGTTTTCACACCAAGAAGTTAGTGCGGGGTCCTGCCAGTGACTGGTCTGTTCTGTTTGCTGTTTGTTCATTTAAAAAAAAAAAAAAAAAAAAAAAGGTTTTTGTTCTTGTCCATAAAGCATGATTGCTCTTTTCTTTTTCCCCGTTTAGGTATGACGCCCTCTGCATCCTGCTGAGACACAGTAAGAATGTACGCTATTGGTTTGCACACAATGTTCTCTTTGCTTACCCCAATCGCTTCTCCGAGTACTTGCTCGAGTGCCCGAGCGCAGAGGTCCGTGGGGCGTTTTCCAAGCTCATAGTCTTCATTGCTCACTTTTCCCTGCAAGATGGACCGTGCCCCTCACCCACAGCTTCGCCAGGATCCTCCACTCAGGTTGGTGTGGATTTTATGGGTTCAGCAGTTTCAGAAATATTTCCCCCCTTGACTGTTCGGTTGACTGTTGTTTTTCCTTCGTACATCAGGGCTGTGATAATCTCAGCCTTAGTGACCATCTGTTGAGAGCTGTACTCAACCTGCTCAGAAGAGAGGTTTCTGAACATGGCCGCCACCTCCAGCAGTACTTTAACCTCTTTGTCATGTATGCCAATCTGGGTAAGCAGCAAACTGATCTTCCACTAGTTATTTTGAGCTTTAAGTGCTGTTTTTAATTTTCATCTTGACTCTTTGGTTCTTCAACCACACACAGGTCTGGCAGAAAAGACTCAGCTGCTGAAGCTAAATGTTCCCGCCACGTTCATGTTAGTTGCTCTGGACGAGGGTCCCGGCCCTCCCATTAAGTACCAGTATGCTGAGCTGGGCAAGCTCTACACTGTGGTCTCCCAGCTTGTCCGCTGCTGCGACGTCTCCTCACGTATGCAGTCCTCCATCAATGGTAGGTGGGACTTTGGTCTTATTTCCTCTTTTTTTTTTAATGAAAGACCTAGTATCTAGAGTATTCTTAATTAGGGCTGAAATGATTAATTGTGATTAATGCAAATAATCATGATCTATTATTAAAATAATTGTCAACTAATTTAGTAATCGATTAGTCGTTAACTGGGGTATAGAGTCTCTAAAAAAGTCAATTTGCTGAGAGAACACACTGAGAACAGTAATCAAGCTAAAACTGTACAAAAAATATGTATACATCTTACATTTAACATAAAAATCAAACTTTTGTCTGTAAACATGTTCTACCCAGAAAACTCCTCAATTGGCACTTTCTGCTTCAACTGGTTCACATTTTGGGGAAAAAATATCTCATAAGCACATTTTGCTTAATAAGAAAGCAAAATGTGCTTTCTTAATGAAAGCACATTTCATTAAGAAATTGTTTTTTTTATAACAAACAATTAATCACCAAATTACAAAAAATAATTACAAAAAATAATCACCAAATCAGCCCAACACTATAATCATGTCGAGCAGAAAGGGTTGAGCTTTACACTTGTTGTGACTAAAGGATTACTATTACTGCATTTGAGGCAATCAACTGTGTTTTATCTTTTTTAAATTAGCTGAATCATTTCTTTTTTTGCAATTTTGTGCATTTCTAGTATTCTTAAATGAAGATCTACACAATATGCCAATCTTTTAATCCAGTTAAGCAGTTATTTTTGATAATTAAACGATTAGTAAAATAATCATCTGCTGCAGCCTTACTCTAAATGCACTGCTACTTTGTGTTTTACCAGGTAATCCTCCTCTTCCTAACCCGTACGGGGACACCAACCTGACGGCTCCTGTCATGCCGGTGCAGCAGCTAGTGGCAGAGATTCTGTTTGTGCGGACGAGTTATGTGAAGAAGATCATTGAGGACTGCAGCAACTCGGAGGAGACGGTGAAGCTGCTTCGCTTCTGCTGCTGGGAGAACCCTCAGTTTTCCTCCACTGTGCTCAGTGAACTGCTCTGGCAGGTAAACATCCGACGCCTCTTTCAACAAGCTGGGCCGCTGAAATGTTTAAGGTTGTTCAAATTCAGTTTGAAAATACTTTATTAATCCCAAAGGAAAAACGGGAACAATAACCTGTGTTTGTTTGCAGGTGGCATATTCCTACACCTATGAGCTGAGGCCTTACCTTGACTTGTTGCTACAAATCTTACTCATCGAGGACTCCTGGCAAACGCACAGGTCAGATTGACTGTAGTATATTGTATTCATATACCTTGAACAGTTTCATATTTTGTCATATGACAGCCAATAACATCAACGTATTTTTGTGAATTTTATGTTGGAGCAATATTAAAATAAAGGTGATTTAGTCTGTAAATGAGGCTGGTGCAGAGGCACACCTTTCATCAGGACAATAATGCTAAGCACACAACCATAGCTAAAACTTGAGAGTTTACATCAGAGAAAATTCTTTCTGTAGTTTTAAAACTCAAGAAGATTCTTGAGTTTTAAAAAAGCATGCCACACCATTCAGCTTTTTCTTTGTAAAACAACTTAAAAGCCATGAGTCAATTATACACTGATGTGTTGATTCACATACATTCCCAGAAAACACTTTGAATTCTAGGCTTGTTTTGTGACAAATTATACAGAAGTTTAAAAAGTGTAATGTTTTTGTCAAGGCCCTGAACAAGTTGTATTTTCTTTTTCTCAGTTGTCTTTAACTTTGAACTTTTTTGTGTCCATATTAAGGATCCACAATGTGCTGAAAGGCATCCCTGATGACAGAGATGGGCTATTTGACACCATTCAGCGCTCGAAAAACCACTACCAGAAACGGGCCTATCAGTGCATCAAGTGCATGGTGGCCCTCTTTAGCAACTGCTCTGTGGCTTATCAGATCCTGCAGGTACTCATTCTACCTATCTGATGTTACATTCAGTCAGCCACTAGTTGGCACAGGCTTGTCGTTTAGGCGTAGTTCAATTTTATTTAGCCTGTCAACAAAATCAGGAAGCCTGTAGCTGACTTTCGTTTGCACTCTTACAGAGCAATGGTGACTTGAAGCGAAAGTGGACATGGGCAGTGGAGTGGTTAGGGGACGAGCTGGAGAGGCGGCCATATACGGGAAACCCCCAGTACACGTATAACAACTGGTCCCCTCCAGTTCAGAGCAACGAGACCTCCAATGGATATTTTCTTGAGCGCTCCCACAGTGCACGCATGACACTGGCCAAGGCTTGTGAACTCTGTCCTGAAGAGGTAACGGCATTTACAGATCACCCTACACACCCACAGTTTCACACTGACCTAATCATGTAGCTGTAAATGATACAATTGAGCCTAAAATGATGCATACCCCTAGCAGATTTAGATTTAAAAATAGATTCATCTTATAAATTGTATTTATTTCAGAAGAAATGAGACTGGATTAATGAATGACGGAATTTGTTTACATTTCAATAAGTGGCAAAATTATCTAAATATTGCCTAATAATCTGTGAGGAAAAAAATCATTAGCATTTTTTAGCAATCAAAACTTCCTCATAGTTGCTGGATTTATGACTATTAATGGCTATCTTGCCATTAACAGTCATAATCTTCAGCTCTGTTCTCTATTAGATTTTATTGAAGACTGGCAGTGAAGAAATAATTTGGTAAAATATAACTTTAACCCAAAATCTGCCAGGGGTATGAATAATTGTTGACTTTACTGTATATTTAGAGATGTTAAGAAAAAACTCTTAAAGGGCGTTTTCCACCAACCTGGTTCCAGTTCTGATCTGGTGCTAGAGCTTATTGAGCAACAGTTCTCAACAGCTGCTAACCCTGGACCAATTTGCTGCTGGGCCAGAGGGAAAAAACACTTTCATTAAGAGCACCAGTCTAATTTTTGTCAGATTTGAAACCGAAACACAAGTAAAAACCCTGCAGTGCACTTTAACTGGAATAAGGATGTTTTCCCAGTTAACTTTGGTGTGGATTAGTAGTTGAGTTTATTGACTGGCAACTTTTTCAAATTGTTTGGGGTTTTTTCATGTAGGGTAAGCTCCAGTGAGACCAAAACTTGTCACTACAAACGACATGGAAACGTTAAATCTGTTTATTGGTCAAATGTATCCATGGTGGAAAACCAGCTGTAAGCACAGGAAGTAGATGCTTCCAGTTCTGAGCTGGTTTAAAAAAAAAAATAGAGATGTTAGTATTACTCTCATTCTTGCTACTATTTCATGCAAACGTATGTAAAGTTTACTGAATGATTAGTTTACTCTACAACATCCCATAATGCAACAAATACCTGGCTACAGGAAGGTGGTACATTGGTCAAGCTGTCTTTGCCCTTACAGTCCTTCACAAAAATGGGAAAAAGAAAAAGGGGAAAACCAAACAATAAAGTGGTTAGTTCTTTATAATGATATAATGACTTTGCTCTCAGGTTGTGGAAACGCAAACTGGTTATTTTACAGAACCAGTTAAGAATTGGCTTTAGCACCAGCCCTTGTTAAGAACTGGAACCTCTTTGGTGGAAAAGCCCTACAAAAGAAATTTTGTTCGACTGAGTTTGATCACATCATCTTAGCACAACAACCCATAAAATGACTTGCCTTGTTGTTTGTGTTGTAGGTATAATTAATATACATGTCAGAATACATGCTGTGTTCTTTAGCTTTTGAACTGTTTTGTCAATTTTTGGCGATAATCAAAAATTGAAAATGTAATTTCTAAACCTAAATTATTCTACGCAAATTGTTTAGTCAGATGAATATGTCTGGTTTTCGTAGCCGATTTGACCAATAAACCCCAAATTCTTTATTTCTCACTTCACATGAGCTATTTGTATTTATCATGATGAAAAAAATCCAGTTAAATGACACACTTCTCCTGTAATATTCCATACACAGCTCAAGTGTACTCAGGAAAGCCCAGGGAAGGTCAGTATTCCAGGCAACACGACATAAGGGAAGGAAATTCAACAAAATCTCCCTAAAGATTCAGCAGAGGAACATGGAGTATTGATCAATGTTTAGGCCTCCAAACACATTCAACAACTGTTCAGATAGTTTTAAGGTTTGGAGTTTAGACTGTCACAATAAAACCCATTTATTCCTAAAACTGCACATCACTTTTCCATTTTCTGTCATATTTTAGACTACTGTGACCTAACATGTTTAGAAAAAGGTTTTATTTGTTATTGCTGAAGGACAGCTAGGTAGCATCCTGCTCTGTTTAACAGGCAGTAACCAAGCAACCACTGACTGCTGCTACTGTCCACAGAGGCATTTATTAAACTACAAAATCACTGACAAGTTTATTTATATCAGTGATAAATTTGAGATATACGTTAGAGAACTATTACACAATGATATATTTTAAGCTTTTGTTTCTATTAATTTATGGAAATCCAAAATGTATTTTCTCCAAAAATTTTAATATTATGAAAGAGCAATTAAGAGAAAGGAATTCTACTACAGAAATGTAATTCTATGTATATATATTCTGGCCTGTACAATCACAGGGAAAACTTGAGTTATTGACACAATCCTTAGGGTATGTAAGCCACAAAATGAAACTACTTTTATCATTTTAGAAGATATGTTTTAGTTTTATAGAGCACTATCTGGAAAAATATATCCGTAATTTTCTGTTTAATTTATGTCAGAACACAAAGACTGAATTGGACAGTGAAACTATTATTATGGATGGTATAATTCTCATTTAATACAAGAAGTTAGCATCTTCAGTCAAAAATGATTAAACGAAGCCTGCATTAATCTGTTATTCTTTAACAAGCCAGATATTTCAGCTCAAAAATAGAAGTAATAAGTCAACCTGCAGAAATGGCCTGTTTGTGCAGCGTAGAGAGGTGCATGTGATCTCTGTCACCTCTAAAGGTAGAGAAAAGGCTCTTAGGTGAGCTGTCCACCCACCCACACTGAAACACAGTCTAATATCAGCAAAACACCAAAGCTTAGACTGTACTCAGGGCATTGTCCAAATAAACAGGCAGATTCTATTTTTTCATGTAGCGTTGAAACGTCCGACTCGTCTGACCGGTTGCGATTTTTCTATTCCAGGAGCCAGATGAACAGGAAGCACCTGATGATCAAGACTCGTCTCCACCTGAGGACACCTCTCTGTACCCTCATTCTCCTGGAACCACCCAGTTCCAGCAGGTAGGATCTGACTGGACAAACTCCCTCATTGTTCTGTTTTTTTTTTTAATTATTATTATTATTTATTTAAACTGATGCAAATCAAGTGATGTAGTTTCTATTCTTTGAAAGATAATGAAGGTGGTGTCTGTTTCCTGTAACTGGGCTTTTATGTCCATTAACAACCGCGGTTACCGTAGCAACGCACGACCTTTAGGTGTTTGGATCAGAGTGCGGACATAACCAAGAGCCTCTGGTTTCTAGTTTGTAGAGATGCAACAATGACGGCTGCTTTTTAGAATAAACCTTTCAGCTCACTTGGAAGTGATCTGCTTTATGATGCCATTCAAAAACTTTACTTTTTATCATGATACAAACATGTTGAAGCACAGTATGCATGCATTCTTTCCACTTGAAGATAAAAAAAAAATTAACATTTTCTAAAAGTTAGCTATAAGCTTATCATGTGGTACTTTTTTTTTTCAGAAGACCAACAATAGCTTAATGTCTTATTTCAGCTTTAGCATTTAGCAGTTACTGATGTAACTGTAGGCTTTTTAAGTGCTATGCAGCTTTATTTCAACCAGTCAACAGCAGCCATAGTAGAAGGTGAGGCCTGAGATTGACGACAAACCAGTCTGAAGCCAGGAAAACTAGATTTTTGGATACTTATCAAAATCCATTTCCTGGGAAAATGTTGGTTAAAGATCTGATTTCCGCTAAGTAAATTGTAAATACACATCATGACCGTCCCTCCATCTCTCTTCTCCAACAGAACAACCACCCCCATGGGCAGCCGTACACCGGGCCCGCTGCTCAGCACATGAACAACCCTCAGCGCCCCGGCCCAGCCTCCGCCCCGACTCCAGGCCCGACCCAGACTCCGACCCCGACCCCGGGCCCCGGTACCGCTCCCAGCTCGGGCCCTCGAGCACAAGAGAACTGGGACGGCACCGAGGAGGTGGCCCCGGCCCCGGCTCCAGCCCCGGCTCCAGCCCCAGCTCCAGCCCCAGCTCCAGCCCCGGCTCCAGCCCCAGCTCCAGCCCCAGCTCCAGCCCCGGCCCCGGCCCCGACCTCCACCCCAGCACCCACCCCTCCCAAGGAGTAACCTCGCCTCCCTCTCTCTTCTGCTGTGCCTCGAGCCTCTGTCGTTCCGCTCACCTTCCTCTCATCCTTTGGTCAACAGTCTCTCTCTCTCTGTCTCTCTCTCTTTCTCTCTCTCACCGGCCCCAAGGCAGGGCAGAGCCGGGCCTCCCGCCATCCCCAGCCTGTTGGGGGCGCTCTTCCCTGGCCTGGAGCTGCCTGACTGCGTGACAGGGAGAGCGGGGGGGGGCCTGCTGGTGACTACAGAGGTGAAGGAGTGGGACAAGAATTCTAATAAGAGAAACAAAAATTACCCAGAGCTGACGATGCTGATGCGCTTACCTACACAACGAAAAGGTGTAAATAGTATGTTAATGTTTCTGACTGTTCAGATTCCCCCAGTAGCATAACTCGGCGCGGGTTGCTGTTGGGAGACGTTGCAGACGTGGAAAAACAAAATGGATACTATAAATAAGAAAAAAAAAGTCCCAAAAAAGGAAAAACCTCTAAGACGACAACAACTCCTCTTTGTTTTATCACCCATGCTCAGCAGTAAAGTTTGTTCTACCATCGGACGTTGTCTGGTCATTCAACCGTCGAAGGACTCATTGTTATCATAATTCTAATAATTCTACTTGGCGCTCCTTGGCAACCTTACGACCCATGCCAAATCGACTCGCGAGCTGTGGTTGGGGTTTTAGTGTGACTGGTTGGCTGGACTTTAACGGTGTTCGGTTGATGTGAAAAAGCAGTGATGCAAACAATTGTTCTAAAACTCATTGCCTTTCTTCTTTTTTTTTTTTTTTTTGTATTTTTTTTCTCTCTCGTTTGTTCTGGTTCTTACTTCAGACCTTTTTGAAGCTCTAGTTAATATGCTGTAACATTTAGCATGGCTTCTCACCAGAATAGTGTAGCCCAAGGGAAGACTTGTGATCATAACAACCTAAAGCTGTTCTTAATCCAAACCTCCAGAGGGTTGCTGTTTACCCTTTAGGTTTTTGTTTTTCTTTCTGTTTGGTTTTATTTTTCCCTCGTTCATTTTTCTACTGAACTTCCTCTATCTACAACGAGGGTGACTTTTGTTTCTTTTTTTAACCAGTGTATAAGTGGCTTTTCAATTGCACATCGTAATCCTCCTACTTCACATTTGGCAGTCAGTTTCGGTGGGTTAGACAGCTTAGCTTTCATCTATAGGAAACCAGAAAAACGAACACATATGCAACAGGATTGCTGCACTGGGCTCTCTGGTGTATTAGACTGTGTGGTTTGCTTCTGTCTCTTCAATAGAGCGTAGTTGTAGACGGACTCGTTTACCCATCGGCTTCCTCTCTTCCGTGGAGCTGGGACAGGCTGGGGGGGACGACCCCTGACCTCCCTCCCCATCTTCTTGCTCCACTGCGTGAAGCTCCCACAGCAGGGTTTTTTTTTTTTATTTTATTTTTTTTTCTTTTAGAGGCTGGTAAATCTTGTTGCAACTTGAGCTAACTTGTAATTCTGTAGGAGTAAAAGGTAAAAACATCAGTAAATACTGTATTTAATTGGTAACTTGAATGCGTGTATTTTTTGAATTTTCTTTCTTCTTTTTTTTTTTGTCTAAAACATACCAAATACTCCTGCAAATGAAAATATTCTGCCCACCGTATTATATTTAAATATTTTGCTCTTATTTTATAGAATTTATTTTGTTGTATTTCACTAAAAATAGAATTTGATTTAAGAGGAACATTTTTGTCCTTGTGTTATTTTTAAAGAAGATATTGACTGTACAGAGTTCTGCGCCCTGTTTTTTGCCGACTTTTGTTTTGGCCATGGTGTGACGTTGAATTCTGGAGCTACAGTCGCGATGTGGACTTTCACTTTGTGAGGTTTTTTTGTGCACAGAAATATAACAAAAAAAAAAAGCATTGCGCCCTTAGCAAATAAAGAACATGGAATCTTGCCTCTGTCTTATTTTAATTAACCAGGTTTTCTTGAAGGCGTTTCTGTTTGTCAACTTTCTCTGTTATTGCTCCCATTAGGCATGGAGTTGGTCTGAGATTCTCTCTAATCTGCCCCAGATTAACTATAAAAAATACCACCACATCAGTCTGAGGTCTATCTGAACATTGTATCAACCTTTTACTTTCCTCATGGTGTTTCTACTTGAAACTGTTTTTCCGCCATTTTGACCAGAAGTCGTAGGATTACCAAATTGTATTGATGGCATCTTCCTACTTAGAGACCTAGTTGTATTGTTTAATAATCATGTGAAATAATTTGTTACACATGTATATTATCAGACTTTTTATTTCAAAATGAAGTTATTCATATTGTCACTACAATAATATACCTTATAATTTTCACTTTTGCTTTGATGCAGACTTGAGCAGAAATATTGGAAAATCACTTGTTTAGTTTGTAAGTTCTTATTGTACATATAATTCTTATTTTTCTGTTTTCCTGGTTATTCTTGATAAGTAGTATTTGCATTTGTGTGGCAGTAGCTGCAGTGACATGCAGCCATGCATTTGCCTAAAGGAGAATGCCAAAAAGTTGTGAATATTTGTTTTTACTCTTCCCTTCTGTTATTGCACTAAATAACAAAATATCTTGGTGAAATTGTAAGTCCACATGGGCTGTCCCTAGATTGTGCTTTTTTAGTGTCTGCTTCATAACTTATGTTTCTTGTAACCACAAATATTTCATAGTCAACAAATGAGTCTGCATTGTAAGCAGGAGATAAGGAGAGGAGCTTTCTTTCAGCCAGATGACCAGCAGTGTGCAGCAGCAGGAGGACGGTCAGCTGTAGAAAACTGGACACTGCAGCACTTTATTAGAACTGAACCATACGATAAGACATTTTAAAAAACCTTTGGCATATCTTGATACTGGAAATGTCCCATTGTCTCTACGAAGTTGATTTATTTATATATTTATCATTCTAGAAGTACATGGAAAACCACTGTTGTTCAAAGGGTGTTTTTAAAAACGCTGTAAAGCTGGAAATCCAGTTCTGAGTGAAAATACTTGAAGTTTCTTAATCACAGCTTCATATCAATGTATCAAACATAACAGGAAGTTTGAGCAGGACGTCAGCAGATGTTTCAGAAATAGATTTCCTTAGTGCGTCTCTAAATGCTGTTCCAACTTGAGCGCCCTCTATGGTACAATAGTTGCTATTGCAGTTTACATTTTGAAAGACTAAAAATAAATGCCAACCCAACCTGATGGGTTGGATTCTTTTTTAAAAAAAAAAATACATAAATTATGTCATCAAGGTTAGTTAACTGTTTGGAGTAAACTATAAGTTAAACTAACTTCTCAAAAGCATTTTGGTAAATTAGTAATTTAATCCAAAAAGTGGAGCTTGAATATTGTGTAATATATCAAACATGGAGTGACATTCCAAATGTTCATTTCTGCTTTCTTTGGATTACGAAAGCTTACAACTTCCCAGGAAGCTAGAAAATAACAGATTGATATTCAGAGCCTCCCCACTCTGCCTGCAAACTTCTAAAAAGAGGATTTTAGATCACAGCAACAATCTAGTTCTCATCCCAGGTAAGGCAGTTCTGAAGTCGTCTCTGGTTTAGTGACAGCTGGAGTCAATGTCCTGGATATGCCTGTCTGGTGGCTTGTAAAGCACCGACTCCAGCCGCAGTTAGAGAACTGCGGCTGAACAGTCGTGACCTGTGAGTCTAATCACGACTTTGCTTCACAATCCTTGCTTGTGCACTTTTTTCAGCTATATAGTGTTTCCTTCCACTCAACTTTCCTTTAAAACACATGGATGGCAATCTGAATATACAATCAGTGCTTTATTTGCATCCAAACTGCACCTCGTTTAAAACTTTGACTCAAGATGGCATAAATTAAATTTACATCCTTAGTAAAAGTATTTTTCTGTACTTTTCTTGTAATGTACCATAAAGTTGTAGCCAAAGTACTTCCAACAGTTGAGAAAATATGTAGCACTTAAGCTTTTTAATAGATCTATTCACTTTTCATAAAAACAACAAAATTCTAGTTCATCTGTTTGACCAATTCACTCCCTCGCTGTAGTCGGATTTCTCAGACACTTTTTCCTACATAAACTCAGAAACACAAACAGGAAAATGGTGATTTTGGAACATGTTTTATTAACAAGACAGTCACATTTAGTTCTCCTTTTCCTGGACGGTCTTTGTTCCACGCAGTCTGCCTGTACGACGGGCAGCGATAAGACCGACCTTGCGACCAGCAGGCGCGTCCCTCCTGATCGTTGAGGGTTTGCCGATGTGCTGATGGTTACCACCACCGAAGGGATGCTCAACAGGCTGCACAGAGAGCAGAGGAAGCAAAGCTTGACAAACAGTTCAACTTTAGGTGAGTTTTTGGAAAAAATTAAATATAGTATTATTCTCAGATGTAGCTTACTTTATCTCCATTTAAGGTTAACCATCTACTCCTTTGACTCCTCTGACTTTAGTTTTACCTTCATTTGTGTCGGATTACTGAGCACAACAGTTAAAACTGAAATAACTTCCCAACTAAAGGCGACATAAATGCATCTGAAGCCCCTGTCAGTTTTACTTCTTTGCGTTTTCACACGGTGCAGCCAGGATGTGTCCCCAGGTTCACTTACGTTCATAGCCACACCACGGACACGAGGCCAGCAGTTCCTCTTGGCTTTGTACTTGTGGTAGGCGCGGCCGGCCTTCAGGATGGGCTTGTCGATACGACCGCCTCCAGCAACGACACCTTGAACGCAGCAGCAGGGGAGGTGGCATTTAATACTTTGCCAGCGTCACCAAATGTTAACAAAAAATAAATAAATCACGACAGCATCCTCACCAACGACGGCTCTGTTGGCAGAAGAGATGACCTTCTTGGCGCCTGAGGGCAGCTTGACTCTGGATTTCTTGGTCTCGGGGTTGTGGGAGATGACGGTGGCGTAGTTTCCTGAGGCGCGGGCCAGCTTGCCTCTGTCGCCGGGTTTCTCCTCCAGACAGCAGATGATGGTTCCCTCGGGCATGGTGCCGACAGGAAGAACGTTACCGATGTTCAGCTGAGCTGCGGAGCAGAGGGCAATGAGACGGCTGCTTTAAATCTGAATATCAGCGTCGTCTAGATCAGAACAAAAATTCTCCTTGCTTCAAGACAATAATCTGGTGAATTATTTCCTTCATCTCCCCCTAGGAATTTATAAAATATCTTCAGTCAGGCTGAAGAATGTTTATCCTTCACTTCAAAGATACTTTATTAATCCCAGGGGGAAATTAAATATTGCAACCCATTCTACAATTTTCTTTATAGACATTCAATGATGATTTCTGCTGTAGATTCTGATTGGCTTCTACAATTTCTAGAAGATTCAAAATTAAGGAAAATCAACTAAACAGTACATGTTCAATGTGAATTTGATTTTAAGTTTTTTTCTTTTTTAAAATCACAATCATGCTTCACAATAATTCTCTTTTGCTATTGCAACGCTGCAAAAGTCAACTGAGATGGGACCGTTATCAGGAATAATCATCACTAAAGCTGCAGAAACATTTGTTATAAGAGAATCAGTTACTTTCACAAATAAAAATACTTTAACCTACTAAAAAAAATCTAAAGGCGACCACATTCAAAACATCCAAGAAGCTTACACACATACTTTATCATTTCAAATGGAAAAGTATTAAAGTTCCTGTTTTCTTTGAGGTCTGTGGAACTTTGTTTGATCCACTGTTTTTCCTAAAAACTATAATAAACTAACTTCAAGGTGTCTGACCCAAACCTTTACATGTTTTTATTAATCACTCTCACTTAGTTTGAGGTTTTTTGAGTTTTGATGCACTTAACCCATATAGGTAATTTAATGTTTTACATTTATTTTTCATTTAACTTCAGGTGTGTTGATGAAATTTTCAGAATAAAGGGGAAGATCATGTATTTTGGGAGCAATCCTTTCCCTACGGCTTTACTATTTTATTTTAAACTAAACAGAACAATCTTTTCCAATTAACTCCCATTCTAGATACAATTTTTGAACACACTGCCATTGTATTTAGCTTTTATTTCTTTTTTTGTTTTTTTATCAATAAGCTTCTGCTGTAATCCCTACAAAACTTCCCGCTTTATTGCAAAGCTGTTCATCATGTACAGGATGCTAAAAATAAAGTATTCGGTCGACTTATAAGACTTTTTAAAACCATATTAAATGTTTCTGACAATTTTTAAAACACCTAGGCTCTCCTAATACCCTCCCCTAAACATCTAAATTTTCACACGTGGAATGATGAAAAACTTTTTCCAGCTACACTGAGATTTAAAGTGATAATCAGTTGTGGAATATTTGACTGGTGCATTTGAATTCTGTTCGTAAGCCAAGTCGCAACCTTGATTGTCTTTTTAATGCAACCTCAAAAAACTCCACACACACACAAATAAACCACATTCACTCACGCAACAGCTCAAACACTGGTGATGACCGTCGATCCTTACCCTTCTTGCCGCAGTAGATGAACTGTCCGGTGTGGATACCCTCAGCAGCGATGAAGAGCTCGGTTCTCTTCTTGAACCGATACGGGTCACGGAAGGCCACTTTGGCCAGCGGGGCGCCACGGCCGGGGTCGTGGATGATGTCCTGGTTGAGGGGCGCGGACATATTGACACTTCCAACCTTGTAACAAGTACAACCAGGATCTGCTGATAGTCACTGCTTACCTTCACGATGCCCTTGATGTAGCCATGGCGTTCAGCGAAGTCGACCTGACGGAGTTTAGCAGCACCTTTCCTGTGCTTGACGTGGGCTCTGAAAACAGAGCCTGCACCTTTTCTCTGTCCCCTGATCACACGACCCATCTTGAACTGAAACACAAATCATTAGGCGTCTCTCAATCATTAAGGCAGTATATACAAATAATGTCAAGCAGTCAAAAATGTTATCTATTATATATACAGCAGCCTTTAGTCCAGCTAAAAAGCATTTAATAGTTTTTTTTTTTATCTATCAAGTGAATAGCTACAAAACGTCTTCAAAGGTGTATCCCATATTAATTCAAGTTTTGCAGGAATCAGTACGAAAACCCTGACACTTTTAGAAAAGATTCAAACCTCATTTTTCATTCAGATAAACATAAATTTACTGTTTTTTTCTTAATAAAAGTGTGTTTATGAATTAAACGTTTGCAACAAGCCCTCTGCTTTTCCTACAACTGCTAGCCCAGGAGCTAGCCGCACAAAGTCAGTGTCTTTCTGAAGATGTACGCAGCTCTTACTGTTCAGAGCTGCTGCTTTCACATTTCACACATAAGAGGAAATGTAATAACCTTTCGCCATTAGCATAGATTTACACGAAGCCTCACGAGCGCTTTGAGAGCAGCGCTAACCGGCCTCCAAGCTAACATCACACCGTTACTGCAGCGCCATGTCACCAAGAGGCAAGAAAACATAAAAACTTTGATAACCACTCTACTATCGAAATACAACACGGGTCACGTCGTTATAAATCTTCTGCAGTTTTATATGTGTTGATTTAAGGTGGATGAGCCAGTAAAGTCAAGATTTATACAGGATTTCAAGACGGGGACCAGAAAGTATCAATCCTACCTAAACTCCGCTGACGGAAAGAGGAAGTACTAAAAAAAATGCGGAGGTTTTCTTCCGGAGAAATCGCCGAAAGGGCTGATGGGAAATGTAGTGTAACACATTCAGAAAGGATAACCTATCTTTAATGGCTTCTTTTTTACAAGCATTTACCTGCAAGAAAAGGAAAATGATTAGTGACCAGATGAGCGCAGATGGCCTACATTCAAAGACTCTGGTTCAGCCGGTCATTGACGTCAATCTGTGACGTGTGATTCGGGGTTTGAATTTGCCATTCAAGGATTACGTCACCAATGTCCAGCTGAGCCAATCAGGTGCAGGCGACCGCACAGTGCATATTAACTACAGTATTTGAATGTATTCTTTCTTTTTTCTTTTTTTTTTTGTCTTAAAGTTTAATTATTTTCAAAGCGAAGCATGTCAGTTAAAATAAGTCATTAACAGCTTATACATTACATAAGTATGTATTTTATATAATGTAATTATGCATCATATAAGCTAGTAGAATATTCAGTTTTTTATTTTTACAAATATTGACACGACTTAGAAAAGAGAAAGTGACTAAATTATCGCAGATAACCTACATTCAAAGACTGTACAAAGAAATACTATGATGAAGATTTAAATATCTTGATTTTTTTACTTATCTACATCATGTATCTATATCATGACTTTTAAACTTTAGTCACAAAAGTCTGTAAAACCAATAACCAGCTGAGCCAATCAGGCGCCACATATCCTCCTCCTTTTCATACAGGTCTTTAAATAAAGACCCGGACTAAAAATGATCTTTTTCTCCTGCATAGCGATGCTTGTCCATTTAAGAAAGGATAACCTATCTTTAATGGCTTCTTTTTTTACAAGCATTTACCTGCAAGACAAAGAAGATAAACCTCACTGTTTAGCTAAATATGAATTATTATGGTTTTATTTCTTTCTTTTTGTTTTAAAGACACATATATGTGCTTTAAAAAAGAAAAATCTATATAATTCTCTCTGCCTTTACCAAAATTTTGCAGCGATTGCATAGTTTGAAAACAACTTAACAAGAAGTAGAAGGCCTTTGGAGTTTTCATACAAAACAATAATCAGTCAGATTCAAGTGGACATTCTACAAAACATCTGGGGGCGGAAACAGCTTTCGCACAGATTTTAAAAATAGATTTAGCTTTATTTATTTATTGATTGATTGATTTAAATATGTAACCTTGAACTACATATTCAACTGTAATTATTTGTACATAATCTATTTTCATATAGTTTGACACCATATTGTCTGCTGTATATTATTTTGTTTCCTGCTATACATATACACGTATATATGTAGCACAATATGTAATATGTTGTGAGATAAGTTAATATGTTTCAAGTATGTTCATATTACAATGTACAAAACAATTTTTACCCCTAAGAATTAGCCTGTAACATCTCATCACTACCACAAGATGGCAGCAGTATAATATGAAAGAGAAAAAAGAGGAAGCGCTAAGTAAGCCAAATTGGTGAAAAGTCCCATATTGCCATCTGTTTGAGCTTGTGGTGTGTTGTGGTAAAGGATCAGGGGAAACTATAACAAGCAGTACGATTCAGTGAGACCGAAGTGGTACTTTGGTTTTCTGGTCGAGAAAAAATACATCTTAATTACAAAATTAATCTTCATCAAATGGTTGATTTTACACTTGCAAAGCTGGTACAAAATACTAAAAAGAGCATTAAATATGGTTGAGCACCCTCAGTAAAGATGTGCACAAAATTCTTAAAATAGATGTGTTTTAAGGTTATAAAGACCTGGTATAACAGAGAGATTTGGATGTTATTTATTTTGTGTGTGTCTGTGGTACCACTATCCTCACTATGTTGTTTGAAACATCTCTGATTTTGCTCTTATTGTTTGTACAGGTTGGTTTAGGTGAGTAGTTGAGAAATATTTTCTAATTTATTGCAAATATTACACACATCTCTATTAGCTATATGTGAAGTGTGGTTAAGAGAAAAGGGCCTTTTTGTCAGGTTACATTTAAACCCCACATGGGCAGGAAGTCAAAGAGTATTACTTCAAAATTCCTATTTTGACCAAATTAAAAAAGTAAAGTTAAATTAAAAAAAAAAGTTTTAGGAACATTCATTTATTTTACAACAGCAGACGACCCCGAACAGCAAATATTTACAGTGGATAAATATCTGAAACTTTTTCTTCTTGTATTTCAGATGTTTTCTCAGAGTCCTGTGTGTGGTTGTTTGCTCTCCGGTGCAGCAGAGAT
The DNA here is from genome assembly GCA_903066825.1 of Alfaro cultratus. Classification (NCBI taxonomy): domain Eukaryota; kingdom Metazoa; phylum Chordata; class Actinopteri; order Cyprinodontiformes; family Poeciliidae; genus Alfaro; species Alfaro cultratus. The sequence goes on along the minus strand of CAEFZX010016010.1, from coordinate 86,314 downwards.
GTTGAGCAACAGATGGTTCCCCTCCTGAGATCAGAGCATCTCACTGGAGGAACAATGCTGCTGTGATTAACGAGGACATGCACACATGCAGGGCTGAAACAGCAGGTGATAAATATATGGCTTACTTATTATGATGCTGCATTGTTTTACACAGTCCCGCAGGTATAACAGGCATAAATACAGCGCCTACTCCCACACACTCATATTCTGGATTTGGCCTTTATTGTTTTCTTGATTTTATCCTTCAGAGATCACAGAGTTTGGACTGATATCGCTGCTCCTGTTGATAGGAACTTGTAAAAAAGGCATTTTCTTCTTTTTTTTCCCAAGCATTTCAGCTGTACGAGCTTTGAGGAATTCACTTTCTTGGCTCACTTTAACAGCAGTAAAGTAAATTATGTGCCTATATATTGTACCTTGGCATACTTATTGATGGAGCTATAAAGCGCAGAGGGACCCCTAATTGTGCTGTTGGGAGGAATTCTCATGATGGTGTTGAACATTGTGCATCCAAGCATGCTTTCTTTCCAGATGGCACCGCTATGCACAGTAAGACTTGAAAAATTTTTTTTGCTTGGATTCATACTCGCAAAACGCAAGAGCCGCTAGATAGAAACATTATTATGTGGAAGGATTAGAGCGTTGGAAAAAAGAAAAGAGATGCAAAATATATAATTGTATAGATGATCATCTTTTATAAGAAAACTTTAAAATCTAATGTATGGCAATGCATGAAAAAAAAAAAATGACATCCTTATTTAGCAACAAATATGAGTCTTTGCAAGATAAGAAGGGTTATTTTGATAGAAAAGAATAGTCAAAACTGTAAATATAGAACTACATGGCTGTTTTTTATAGATGTTTTATTTAATTTATGAAGATGCTGAAAAATGATCAACTTAAACTTCAACCCATCACTGTAGATTAGTTCAGTTGGATACAGAGTGCTCTCTTCAGCTGTTATAATCCAAAGACTATTGGAAAAAGTTACAAAAATGATTGCAGAAATTGATCAGTTTCAGAGAGAGGCTAAATATAATGATTCTCAAAGGGAAAAAAAAAAACTCTCCAAGAAACTTTGATAAAACCTCTAAAAATCAGTCATACTCTATTTTGTTGGCGTCTCCCACCACGATCACGTTTGAGACGGAGGACGTTGCTGCTTTCATGTCCTGGAAATCCCCGGTCCTAACATTCTTGACTGCATTTCCTGTGGAGACTTTCTGCTCCAGATTAGACCCAGAGAGTCCCCGTCTGAAAACAGATACACAGATACATGGGTATGCCGACACAGATAAAACCATAACAGGAAGCAAGGTGAACATATACAGCAACATGTAAAAGTGTGAATACATACAGCCAGAAAGGCTACAGCGCCTTGCAAAAATAGTCGTGGTGTTTTTTTTTATCAAGTTGCAAATATTATATGATTGACTGACATGCTGTAGCTCCACTGTAGTGACAAACTTCCCAGCATGAAGCCTCCACTGCTATGTTTCACTGCAATGATGGTGTGTTTTGGGTGGGGATCAGTTTTAGTAATTTGATTCAGCCTCTGCAGCTCCTCCAGAGTAACCATGGGCCTCTTTGCTGTTTCTCTGATTAATGCTGTCTTTGCCTAGTCTGTCAGTTGTAAAAAAAAACAAAAATTTATTAATAATAAACGAGAGCCTTAAACACACTGCACCATGGAAAATTTATTAACAGTGTAATATAACATTGCCTAATTTAGCTTTCTGCTGGCATAAAGAAAATAGCTCTTTTTTTTTTTTTACAAAGGTTGAGTCCCTCTGAGACTCAAGTTTAGGATGCAAGACATCAGAGAGGAGGAGGTGTGGTTAAGGACGACCTCTCGACCTTTGACCTCCCACTGGTGGAATAACCTCCGGCCCGTGTATACAGGAAAATGCAGAGGGCTGCAGATGTGACAACAGAGCTCCATTCTGCTGTCCAACAACTAAACACTGCGCTGCGCTGTATGTGTGTGTGTGTAGTTAGCCTCTTCATCATTAGTACAGTTAGCTTTGTCAGATTTGGGACAAAACAGAACAATGGAGCTGAAACTCGTACAACACGCACAGACTGTTCTGTTTATTTAACCGTTTCCTGTTTCTCTCCGCTAGAAGATCCAGCAGCGGTTCGGATGGGGAACCATACCCAACACTGACGCTGTGTGCATTCCCTGAAGCTGACTCCCAAATGTTTGAATGTATGGACATAGGTGTGCATTCGAGTGTTGTTGTGCAATCAAATACAACCCTGCCGTTTCCCACGGTCAAGACAGGAAGTACAGATTTAAAATTAACTGAATTAGTTACAGTATTCCCAAACAAACTCATTCTGTCTTGATCCATCTTTGATATTTGAGCTGAATGTTTGTGGTTCTTTATGGACACCAAGATGGTTTGAACAAATGTAACAGTTTTGACTGCTACTTAATGTTTTATCTATATATGAATACTTTATTACTTCAGTTATGTTTTCTTTCTGCTTTCTTGTTTTTGCTTTCCCTACTCGATTGATTTTTTTTCTGGCTGTCATAAAGTTATAAAACTTTTCTATTCGCTGTGGGATTTGGATTTTTGTTTATTTGCAAGTTGAGGATACGTCCCCTTTTCAAACTTTTGGATTCCAGTCCATCTAACCTTCATGGTTTGGCAGAGCACAGCAAACATGAAATAAAACAGCACTGCAATATAAATATTCAGTGCGAGTTTATTTTTAAGGATTTCCCTGGATACTTTCCAGTGGTGTATACTAGTCTCGAGCAAAGCCCTAGATCTTTAGCTGTTTGAGATCCTGCCTTCAGGATTTAGATTTGGAGGTAAGTAATACATGTGCAGGCTTTATCAACATATCCAAGACATAGCCGTGTGTCACAGTTTTTGATTTTAAATATTTAGTGCCACTGTGGCTTCTCTTCTACATAGGACACTTGTGTGCTTGATGAGAGGGAACGCCTAATTCTGAATAGTAATCTCTGTAGTTCCCCACTATGCATATTACACTCAAACGTGTCCTGAAACATTTAAGCACAACCATGTATATTAACTCATTGCAAAGTGTTTCTATGTCATCATTTTAAGCATTGTCTGTTGTGATTTACACTGATCAAAATGAATGAGAAATAAGAGTAAATGTTAACAAAACAGAGTGCTGTGTGGATGCTCATGCTCCATTGGACAAAATATGGCTCAAGCAACTGTATCTGAATCAAAACAATTAGGTAAGATGCCGGCTACATTGGTTTGAACTTAATTCACATTTCGTTGCAATAAATAAATCTCAGATGAAAAGTGACATAAAATTTAATTTTTAATTTTTACTACATTATTGACTACACCAATTGAGTAGAGAAAAATTTCAATGTCAGAAATAACTGTCTTCAGTACAACATCCAGTGCCAAAAACATTTTTCACCTAGATCAATCCCAATAAATGAAATACAGAGTAACTGCATGCCTATTAGCTTTTTGGAAGTGATGCAGCAAAAAATTTATTTATTTTTTTGTCCCACCATCACAAACGTAAACAGGTGGACTTTGAAAACACTAGTTGGTCTTTGAATGAAACCAAGTTCTTTAGCTTGATGACAATAAGATGAAACTTTTCAGCGACAAACACACCATGTGGGTTTGGCCTGAAACATAGAACGAATATGTCTGTCCTCTCTTAAGCACATGTAGCTGTAGCATTGGTCATTTTGTTTAAAAAAAACAATATAACAGCATCAGATTATTTTAAAAAGACTTTTAGTGCATCCTTATCAGGGATGCTAATTAATGTGGTTAGTCCTCCGTTAAAGCCAAAACGAAAATAATTTTAGAGGTCACATGTATCTAGTGCAACATTTTGCACTGTACACTAGTGAGGCTATTTTAAGTTAGAGGTCAACTAAAAGGTCAATGTGACTATTTTATTAAGGGTTCATCCAAGCTCTCCAAATGAATGAGGAAAAATATGACAATAGAAACTTTTATAAAATTTACTTTAAATAAATAAATAAAGTACAGAATAGCCAGTGACAAACACTGCCCTTGTATACCTGTTTGGTCAAAACATTTTCACCATTGTTTTAGTAAGTTACAGTAAAGTTGTGAGTTTGGTTATCATTTTTCTAAGAGATGAAGCATCTCTTCTCTTTTTTGTTTTTGTGGGAGGTGAGAAGGGGGTTGGGGGGTCTCTTTGCCCTTGGTCAGAACAGCTGCTTTCATCCAGAGGCATTGTGGGTCTGAGTTGCTGTGGTGATGCCTCCAGTTACGGCAGCTGTTCAATCTGCCGATGTCAACATCGCTACTGGCAATTCTGATTAAAAACAACAACATCAAGACGCTCTGTGCTATCATAAGCAGTGAACAACATCATTAATCACTCATAAGATCTGTGTGTGCATGTGAGTGTGATAATTTAGTCATTAAAATCCAAAAACAACTTAATAAAATAAATAAAATCCTCCCACTCTCTGCAGCCTTCATCCAAGTCGTTTGCTTCTGAATATGAATCGAGTGCAGTTCTCTGATTTTCCATGTGATGGCGCTGGCCTGACAGGAAGCTGTACTGCTGCTTTAGTGTTTGATCTGATTAAATTGATACTGCAATTCACCCCTCGCAGGACGTCCCATTCCTGCCATTCTGTTTCACTTCCTGTTTATGTTTTTTCTTACATATCTTGCCAAGAAAACAAACAGCAGAATAGGGGTTGTGGAAACCGGTTGCCATAGAGATTGGAGACGTACACACACACCCTCACACACTGAGGCCAGCTGTCAGCTGGCTGAGAAGACCTCCTCTTTGTTCGAAGAAGAGACAAATGGACAACGGAGAAGTTGTCAGGAGAGCAAATGGGCGAACATCACGATTCTGGTTAGTTTCAAACTCAAATGTAAGTCTTCATCAGTCTCTCTACTGATGAAGACAACATGTCTAGTCAAACAAAAGTCTTAAGTACCCCAGTCATGGACTTGGATCTAAAAAATACAAGGAACATGGGACCATAGGTGGTTAGTGTGAAAGTATCGTTGTGATGACTCCTGTCTGATTAACTGCCTCTTTGTTCCTCAGGTGAAGTGGGTGTGGCCTGGAGTTGGCCCCTGACCAGGAGAACCTGGGCCAGTGTTCCCAGTTTATTCAAACCTGGCTGCTCCTCACACCAGGGGCTGATCATGTTTCCCCCATAAGAAGCAGTCCTGATATTTTTGTTGAGTTTGTTGTTTTGGTTATGTCTAACTGGTTTTGCTTTTCTTGAATTAGGTCTTTTGTTGGTTAGTATCTCGGTTCTCGTTTGGTTTGTTTCGAGTTGCCATTTTTTAAATCAGGTTGGTGTTTTATGTGTTTAAAACTTATGTTCTTTTGGCAATCAGCTTGTCTGTTGGATTGGACCAGGCTGGCCAGCGTTTGCTCATCAAATACGTCATTATTCCTTTGGTTGCTCTTTGAGTACATCATTATTATTTTGGTCTGTCGCAAGTTCCATGCTGGCTCCTTTTTGAACCACTTTTGGTAGATTCAGACCACTGTCAGGACAAAATGTTCACAGCTTATCTGTCTACATTTCACACACATACTTTTAGTACTCTTAAATGAATGTCTTTTTATATAAATGTTACTTCAAACATTCTTGTTATGACATTTTAAAAAATATTCACAGAGTGTTTTGAAGTTTTTCTATTTTAAAGCTTATGAACAAATTTAACTGAGATATTTCCTTTTTGTGTTAGTTTACTTCCCATTTCTTGTTGAACTTCAAGTACATTTTAAATACAAGTCTACATGCCATAATTGTAACTAACTGGCTTTTAGATCTGGAAATATTTCTAAACAGCCCATTTTGTCTAACTGCAGTTCATAGCCACAGATTATGCTGTCTTCCACAATGAAAACTAAAGTCACTTTAAATTGCAGGATTACTCTACTCAAAAATAGACCTTGCTACCAGTTAACTGGTCCACTCTACAACAATGTCGGCAACAAGGTTTGCAATTAAAATACTCACTGAATACTGTGAAAGGAAACTTCCCAACTAAGTTATGAAGGACAAAATCCTCCAGGCCAAACACACTGGTTTTCTGACATGTGCTTCTGAAATGTCAGTGTCACAGCAACCTTGAGGAAGAAGCAGAACTGATCTTCATTTTTTTAATCTCTTCAGAAACATGCATGTATGTTTCTGAAGGAGTGACACAGGGAGGCAGGAAGACGGTTGTCAAAGTATGGGTATGTACTGTATGTTTCACTGTGTCCAGGATGTTATTTCCCCTCTCAGAGAAAGAGGTGAAGGGCTCAGCTCTTATTTTGACAGAAGGTCAGCATGCAGTGCTTTTATTTTGATGTCCTTAAATAGAAAGAGGCCTTGACAGAGAAGGACTTCCTGCGATGAGTAGGGAGAAGGAAACAGGCAAAAGTATTGCCTTAAACCTCCCTACTCACTGTAAGGAAGCTAAGAGAGGAAGTTCACCAAGTTGCTATGGCTACCAAGGTATTTACAAGCAAAACCAGCTAGAGAGAAGAATATGGTAAGTGAAGTGACCTGTGAGTATTTTAGTGGGGTTTTTTTTTCAACAGCAGACAATGTTTGGAAATTTCAAAGACAAAACCAGAAGTATGTGAGAATCAGAGAAGGGTGTTTAAAAAAATACTGGACACACAACGTTTACCACACGAGCTTGGAGATAAAAGCTCACACACTGAGATAAAGCTTTGAGTTTATGGGAAGTGTACTGAAAAATGAAGTATAGAGTCACAGGGCAAGACCCAAACAGTGACCAGCCGAACCTGCTGGGTCAGGCGTTGTTACATAATTGGACAGTGTTAGCTGTAACACAAGTTATTGATGCAATAAAGAGTGTTTTCAAGGTTTTTTAATATGTTTAATATGTTGTTAATGGCCACATTTATTCTAGAAAGTGAAATTGAACTTATTCTTCAATATATACAGATATAGATTGAAGAATAAGAACCTGATACCACGGTTATAAATAGTTCCCTATTTATTTCCAGGAAACCGTCTCATTTGGAATAAACAGCAAATACCCTCAGTGATACTACTGCTGCTATTCTAGTTCTGCTTTTTTGGGCCCAAATCCTGTTGGCCTATCCCTAGATGGTTATCCGTGGTACAGATGAGTCAATATGATCATTAATTTATAGTTTAAAAATTGCTCTGTGCATTAGATGGAAAAATTGGGCTTTCTGGATAGAATATTAGGCAAAAAACAAAATAATTGAGGAATTTACTGCTTGGACAAAGTCTGCAGGGTATTTAGGATAAGTAAAACATAAAACAAGATGGTTATGTCAAGGCAAAAACATCATGTCCACCCTAATACCGCAGGATGTTATGATTCTATGTTATGATTTGATAAGAGCATCAAAAGCAGCACACATAGATAAAACCCATTAGAAGACTTACTGTTTCACAAAACACCCTTTATTTCCTCAGGTTTAGACCTGCCTGTCATATGTGTTTAGGAAACAGCATGAGGGCAACTTTACATTTTAAAGAGTTACACTTTGAGAAAAATTTAATTTCACTTGTCCCATCCCTTGCTATCAAACCTACCATTAAAAATCCTTTAAATGAGATACCTTGTCGTGATTTGTGGTTGTAATGGTGAGGATGGAAGCGGAGGACCCAGGTTGTTGAATCGTGATGATGATCCAGGCGGCACAGACGAGCAAAAGGCTTGTAACTCAGAACTGGTAGCAACTGGAGTAACAGTTTGAGACAATGACATTAGACAACAGTAAAGAGAAGGACCCGATGAGGAAACACTGACACAGGTGGGATTAAACACACAGGGGAGTAATCAAGAAAACAAGACACAGCTGGAATCAGTCAAGGGTTAGATGGGACAACACTGACACAGAAACCTAAATGCACACCAAAAAATCAAATCCTCACATACCCGACAAGTGGTGGCCAGGGTATGTCGGGTATGTGGCATACCCAAAAAGCTTCTCTTAGCCAGCCTAAGAGAAGCCTCCTATATTGAAAACCACTGCAAAAATATTTAATGGATATTTACTCCATGTTTATTACAAGTGACTCTATTAAATAACAAATCTTTAATGTTGCAAATAATTTTGTATATATGTGTATAATTGTTGCTTTGCAGTTTAGTTAAGGCAATTCAAATTTATAGGAGCTATTCATATAGCCCCTAGTTTGACTCAAAGGTAGATAGAAAACATGTCCTATGATTAGAGCTAGCGTTCTCCATGCCAGTAAATGAGTAACTACTGGATATTACATGGAGGGTTGCTTTAGTTTCTTTGTTCACCCTTACACAAAAACCCCCCCTAAAAAATCTGAGTTGAGCATCTAGAAAACTTGGTACTTCTTTTGATTTTATGAGGAGTTTTAGCTGTGTATGTCAGCGTACAACCAACAGTTCTGCACACATAAAGACCCATGTGAGGGGGAAAAAGGTGCATCAGCTCCAGCAGAGTCTGTTAATGAATCATCAGGCAGTCGGAGCGCAGTGGGAGACAGCACAGCTGTGTGTTCTGCATTTAAAGGCGCAGTGTGCGATATCACTCTGCAGCGCCTATTCTGACCAGGAGCAAATCCATTTTTGATTCCGAAAGAAAACTGCGGGATAACTGAACAAAGCAGATTCACACTGAATGATGGAAACCTGTGAGTCGGAGGAATGATGGTTAATTTCACTCACAGCGTTCCAGCTCCAGGCCGCACAATGACAAGTGAAACTACTCACTGTGTAATGAAGCTGACAGAGCAGTTTTTAACCTTTAATGAACAGCCTGTACTTTAGTTCAAGCTGTGGTATTCCATACTTGTTAAGGACTTCACTCAAAACCCAATTTTATTTTGTTTTACTGCAGGTCTGAAATGACTATTACTGTCAACTATTCAGCGTTCAATGGATTAGATGTAGGATCTGAGCTAATCTTGCAGCAACATAACGACAAAGAGCTCAGGATAACTGAAGTCAATCTAACTGTGAACTTTATTACAAAGAAAAGTGTAGTCTTAGAAGTAGACAGGGTGCTCAGGAAGAAGTTAATGTATAAGAATCTGTGTGAAACTACCTGCATTTTATATTTTAAATCCTAAACACTGTTCAGAGAAACAGCAAGTGTCTTATTAGGTCTCACAGATGAAAAATATCTGAATTTACTGAGAGTCGAAAGGGAAAAGGGAGTGCGTGTTTGAGCGTCAAGTTGTCTGCATGAGTGGGAAATGGGAGTTCTCGTTATCAAACCATCTGACATGCAGTTCAGATAAATAAATACTGACTGTCTTACAGTGATCACACCTGGATTTTGTTTTATTTGAGCAAACTTTGCTAATAGGCATAACATTTTTTCACGCTTTTTTCTTTTCCTCTTGGCTTTTCATCTCTAATCTGGATGGCCTGACTGAATCAGACTGTCTCGTGGGCTGGACTCGGGATGACACTAGTGTGAACTGGCTTCCTTCCGCCCCATCCCACTCACACGTCCACAGGAGGTCACAGCAGCCCGATGCAACACGCGCATCAGCAAGACCTTCCCTCCCGCCAGACAGGAACTGATCCGACTATGAGTGTGTGTGTGTTTGTTTCATGTGTGTGAGTCTAGTTGTCAAAGATAAGCAGGTCAGGGCCAGGGAGAGATAAAATTCTTGACAAAAGCAGCCCTCCTCCACTCACGGAGAAACCGGCTGAAACGACTGCTTGAGCCCACCCAACAGTCCCTCAGCCGTCTGCTGGTTAACGGACAGCCTGGTTCCCTCCAGGAGAGATTTTAACTGCAGCTCGTTAACATAATTAATTGACTCTCGTTAGCTTAATGAAGCTGCAGGTTAACACACAGAGCAGAGTCTTTTGTTCATCTGAGATGCTGACACAGCTGAAGTGCTAAAAGTGTTCACATCAGCACTAGGAATCAACAAACATTAACAACGCAGAAAAAAATAGTTGACTCTAATTGAAACCATTTAGCAGCATGAGCTGTAGAAAGGAGGCAACATGGTAACACTAAAACTGCGCTCCGATAAGAAATCTAAAATCTACACAAAACTCTTGTTTCTATAGTTATTTGAAAGGATCCAATGATACTCAACCGAGGATGAGTACGGGATCCATCACGTTTTTTTTCATGTATTTTTCTTTTCTAAAGTGGCCAATCTTTTGTGCACTTAAGAGGTTCCAGACAGAACATAGCTGCTGCCACTAAACAGAACAACATCAGCTCACTACTCATGTTAACTTGCAGCCAGTTTGATTCAATCTCAAAGGAAATTAAAGACTCAGCACTGAAGAGTCAGAGGTCGCAGTGCATGCCAACGAAATTCAGCAGCGCTGATTCTGTCCCGCTACAGATTACATTTTAGTCATTCTTAAGCGACATCTGCAGATAGCACTTGAACTTCCGCACCTTTGTAATCTACACCTGACCGTGGGGGGTGACAGAAAGATAAGACGAAACCTCCAAATCCTTAGATCCTTTTCTGAACTAAAGTCATGTGAAAAAGCACCGCCATACAGATTTACTAACTTTTTTGTCACGTATATTTCAGATGATCACTCTGATTTTAGTATCAGCCTGAGTAAAAATTTTGATAGAGCAAAACGGACTAACCTTTTCCTATTTGAACAATGAACCGGTTCCTTGTTATGAATTAATTAAGACAAGCTTTGATTCGGTTTCCTTAGACACACCTCAGTCTTGCTACTGCCTGACTTGGAGAATGAAGTAATAACTTAAGCAGGACCTGTCTGACAGCATAAAGGAGGCTAAGACATCTCAACCAGAAACTATTTTTACCTTGAATATGTTAAAAAGTAATCTCTAATGCTTTGCCAACCGCAGTCAGCCATCAGCCACAAATAACGTAAACATGGAACAGTCATCTTATTTCTCATGCAAAGGGAAAGGATTAAAATGTTGACCTCCTTCCTGAATGCAGAGGATTTCAAGGTAATTGTAATAACACTGACAATCTCATCACATCGAAGTCCTTGAAAGCATTCAATCAGTTTCAGAGCTGAAGTTGTAGCTTAAACTTCACAACAAACCTGTCGTAGCTACTACACCTGTAGCTGGTAAATGAGTTCAGAAACATGTCTGCATGTCGATTTGATTTCATCCTGACTTTTCCCGTCGCGCAGCAGCATCAGTCAGGCCGAACCAAATGACCCTCAGCGGGAAGAACAAGCTGTGTGCCGGAGGTCCGCTTCCTGGCGAGCACAATGGCTGTTGTTCCAGACAGGATGTGACATCATCGCCAAGGACTCTGGCAAAGGAAGAGGCTGGTGAGGACATATCTCTGCGTCGTCTTTGGTAAAGTGGAGATACCAGCGTATCTGTGAGGAATTAAAATTAGTTTGGAAAACCAGCAGACTAGTTCAGGTGTTTGAAGGTCTGATGGCTGAGATATTACTCTCTGCTTGTCCTAACCCTTAAAAAAGATAAATAATAAACCTAATTGAACTCACTCATGGAAACGAAGCAGACTCCTGACTCAGCATACAATAACTCATCAGACTGACAAGCATCCTTAGTTTGTAAGTAGATCAGATAAGAAATTACTGGAGAAACTTTAAAGACAAGACCACTAATTGTTTTCACATTTCAGACTTAAGACACTGCTTTGTTTTGCTTTAAAGGCTGGCAGTTTTACATGGATCACTTCAAACTTCTCCAATTTGTTTGGGTATTACATGTATATTAGATTTTCTTTCTAAAGCATCATCTCCAAATGTAATAGAGCCAAGTCTAAAAGTTTTAATTGTTTCAGGATTAAGACAAGGTTCAACTAAAATATTTCAGGAGGCTTAAAAGTCATCTCTGTAGTGTGAACGTTCACCAACACCAACATTTTCCTCCAATTCCCTTTAAGATGTCCTTCCTGAACCTTTGAGATCTCGTCAGAACCTCTTGTTCCTGACAAACTCTGACAAGAAATTTTCTCAAAAGACATTTTGCTCAAACATCTAAAACATTTGAAGATATCTTCTATGAATGATCCGACTTTACAAATCTCTGAAAGCTTCTAGAACAACACATGATTGGTTAAATTTAAATGTCTATTAACATGTTTGACTTGAAAATGTGAACGTGTGTCATTATTCACTTATATATTTGCAACCCTAAAACGGACAACCCAGGTCACTAGATAATTATTTCATCTTAATTTTGATCTCTCTTCAGCTTAAAGAATATAGTTTAGAAAAAAACATTTTCAAATACATATGAAGAACAATGATACATGTACAGCCCTTTATCAAGTCCAGAGGACCTCAAGTTTATTACATATTCAGTCATTCACCCACTGATGATGGCAAGCTATTGGACTGTAGCCACATCTGACCTGCAGCACACTGACAGAGCACCGCTGCCACTGTGCCTAAGGACACAACACAGAGCGGGAATCAAACCAGCAGCCCACAGATTGCAGGACGAACTCTTGCAACCATTGCTGCCATCGTCCCAATGAGTTACATACATCGGGAGGTCACTCAAGGTTATTTTTGGTCAATATTCTGAAAATGTAATTGTGAAAAAATGTTAAATGTTTAAGTATATGTTAAAATGCCCAGCAAATAACAGAAAAAGTTTTTAACTATGGAAAAAAACCCTCTTGTAAATATGAACAGTTAATAGAAGTATCGACAGATGTGACCAAAACAACCTTCAGGTGCCTTCCAGATTGAGGTAGAAGTTTCTGCCAATACGTTCTAGTAAATTATGTTAATATTTGCATCTAACAATGATCTTCTCTACTTTATGTGTGTGTGTGTGTTCTGACTGTGCACTTTTGTTTCTGCTCATAAGCCAAGTTGGAGATGAAGGTATTTGAGCGTTCTCTCTTTAGCTCAGGAGACATTTGACTCCACCACACAAATAAAAACTGCTGAGAAGTATAACTCTTCAGTCAGCAGTGTGTGTGCGTGTGTGTGTGTGTGTATGTGTGTGTGTGTGTCTGAAGGCATCTTCTTCAGAAACAGCTTGTGTTGCCTGTGGGACAACGTGCACACTCTCACTTCTCATGCACTCCCATGCAGTATAAATGCTGCAGGCCTGCAGCTCATTAATGATTCAACATATGGCCTCATACAGGCAGACAAACACAGTTATCCAGCTCTTATTGACTTGTAATTAATTACTTTTGAATCAAAGTCGAGGCAGCTCATCGCTGTGAACTCTGACCCAGTTTACTGGACTCGGTTTATTTATGTTGAGTTTCACAGTTGGAACTCCTGCGTCGCTCTGAGATCAGAGTTCAGTTCTGTTTTCTGTCTTTGGGATTCTCAGCTATTCAGCTCTCAGTGCGAAGCAAAGCCATCGCAGTTTGGTTGTTTTACGCTCACCAGTGCTTCTCTGCTCAATGTTCTCCTCGTGTCTGGTGCACTTCTATCTATTTTTGGTCATTTTTTGTCATGTTTCTGTGCAGCCTGTAGCATTCGGTCCACAAACAGTCAAGCGCCTGTTATCTCAGTCTGTACTGACATACACAAGGCTCTGCTTTGGGAACTATTTCCATAAATCCTAATTTGAACAAAACTGGAATTATTTGAGAATTTACAAGTAATCTTAATCATAAAATCTCCATATATTTTCTTTCACTCAAGCAATGTATGCATAGATTATCAGAGCCACTTTACATAGTCAACTTAAACAACGCACAGTCTTACGTAGAAATAACAGAGAACATTTTGTACTCCACAGTTGATTAACATTTATTCACACCCAAGCTAACGTTTCCTTTAAAGGGGCAGTATTATGAGTTTTCCAGGAACATAGTGCCATTTTATAGCATAGTAAAGTAACCATGTTGACTTCAATTGTTATAAAAATGCTGTACAAATCAATATGACTTAAAAAAAATGTACTTCCGAGTTGTGGGCCTTACTTCAGTTAACTTTACCTTGATTTCCAAGGCCATTTTCCTCTAATGTCAGCAAACATTTATATCAAAATCCCCTCAGATTATCACGGAAATGCTCACACCAACCACCATGCCATGTTTAACGACTCTTCAATTTCCTTTCTTCAATATCCTGATGCTTTGAACTTCATCAAGCCGCTTTCACCTTATTGACATCGAAACGCTTTGAGTTGCTGCCATGTAATCAACTGATTTGCTATTTCAATTAATTATATATAAACAGGCTCAGCAAATGAAGCAACCAGTGAGTGGATACCAATGGACGTGAGTAAAAATTGTCCAAACCTCGACCAAAGTTGTGAAAGAATCCAGAAAAAAAACAACCTTTAAGCTAATTGTCAGTGAAAATGTGCAAAAATTTACTGGACATCTATTAATCTTTTTAGTCAATTTCTGTAATCTGCAGACAAATGAAAAGCAATTTAAATACATGTTAAGGATTTTAGACACGAAAAGCAATTAAAACACGACCTGTTTACTCACTGATTGAAGATGTGCTTCTGTTTCTTGAGACACCATTACTGCCTGGCCATGCACACTCTAAAAGTTACTGCAACTATTACCCCACAGTCTGGCAAATTCAAAAGAGAGACTGGTTCAAACACATCTAGTCAATGTAGGTTATTATTTTCTATGCATAAGATAAGGAATAAAGTGAGATCTACAGTTTTCTGAAACCTCCACAAGGTGTTTGAGTTTCTGATTCCTCTGCAGAGTGACTGGAGGTTTCCCACTGTGATTCTGGAGGGTTTAGTCACCTGCTGTGTCATCGTCAGCTGCTCCATCCACCCTTTCTTTTTTCTGCTGAAAATATTTATTGGTGTTCATTATGAGGACGTTTGTCATCATTCACAGTGACAAGCCGGTTGCTCTTGGCCTATCCCAGGAATGTGGCTTGTTTTCCATCGCTGAGAAGTGAATTAAAGACTTTTTCAAATTCATCTGTATGTAAGACAGCTCGGTTTTAATGGGGCTTTTGCCGATTTCGGTTTTGGATCAAGATTTGACTAACTCCATCTGTGGAGTTTCTTCCCTCTCTCTCAACGAACAAGCTGATTTTCACTTTCAATCACAGTTTTTCCTCTAAACTATAAAGATCGCCTCAACCTGGCTCTTTAATGAGTCGGTGGCAGGTCTACTGGAGACCAGAGGCAGGGCCACATATATCCACCCGTTCAAAGGAGATGTACTGTAGCTCCAACATGCTTCTGATCAAATCTGAATAGGCAAAAAAAGAGCTAGGAACAATTGTGTGATTGTGACTGCTCCATGAGCTAACACAAACACACACACACACACACACACACACATAAGCTGACGCACTCTAAGAGGCCTGATGGAACCAATTAGCAGACGTTATCATGGCCTGGAGACGTCACAAGCTGTTCACACACCCCCATCCTTCTCTGTGCCTGCCAGGGGGTCTGCATGTGTGTGTCTGTGTCACTTCACATACATCAGTTCTAAAATATTTACAGTCCTCTGTGTCTTACAGTTTATGTGACTGACCCACATTAATCTGTGAATGTGTGTGTGATGTCAGCGGCCTCAGTCACAGGAACCTCTCCATTTATGGTCGGAAGCCGGGATCTTCACACAGTCCTCTGTCTGTACTCTCACGTCAAAAAAAAAATTGACTGTTTTCTGTCTGCCATTACACAATGTCAGTTCTGCTTCTTTCTACAGTGCAAATACTGAGAATATTGGCCAAATAGGACAAATTTGCTGTCACTTTAACTTCAGTTTTTGTCATGTGGCTGAGCATGTAGGACTTAAAAGAACAAGAACAACCAGTAAAGCTCCTTTTTATTTCCAAACGGAAATAATCATCGAAATGCTATGTGAGTCACTGCTGGAGTGCACCTTCTCTAGTTCCATCATCGGTAGAAATGACTAACAACGTATGGTTCGCATTAAGAATCAAGACTTCGCCTAACCAGAGGAAAGACTGAACAGGACGAAAGGATTTACAAGTCAGGAGCAAGAATGAAAAGGAAACAGAATAAAAGTCTCAGACAAATATTTCTTGGGACATTTCTGAGTTTTTGTTCACGGCTTTAAAATCCGAACATCCCACAAACTAGTTTCAGAACCAGGGTCTTCAGCAATGATCCATTAATGGAGAGAATTGACACAGAAGGGTGTCATATAAAATTTCAAGTTTCAAGATGACAGAGTCTTTAAACTGGATAATGCTGCAGGTCATAACACCTGAACAATGGGATCTACCTCAAGTCTACAACCAGAAAGTTGAAACTTGGACACAGTTTGGTTTCAAACAGGACACTGATCCTTAACATGCATCAAAACTGGTTATGAAAAGGACAAAGAACCCCAGTGACAATGAGATTATGCTTGATAGAGATGTTCATACCAGAAAACCAACTAATTCAAATGAACTGAGAGGGCAAATATCCTATGAAGAAACTTTGGTAACACTTTATTTGAGAGGGTGTGCATAAGACTGACATGACACTGTCATAAAAATGACTTTTTGTAAATAATGACAATTTTAATCAAAGTTGTTTCTTTTAATGGCTTTTCAATTTGACTTTTAGAGCAACTTTGCATTAAAAGTGTCATTACTTACCGAATTACACTTCATGACAACGGTCATGGACATTCATAAAGACTCCTTCATGTTCATGACAGATGCTATGTCATTTTTATGACAGTGTCATGTCAGTCTTATGCACACCCCGTCAAATAAAGTGTTACCGAAACTTTGAGTGGCAATGGACACGGAAAAACAATCAGTCGAGGCGCAGTCACTTCACCAAATATCAGTGGGGGTGTATGTCTGTATTTGTTTCCAATCTGAAAAAAAAAGGGAAAACAAATAATTTTAAATATTAACTGTAATAGCCTACACTATTAGTGTTTCCTTAAATGAGATACTTCTTGCTAAAGGAGTGTTTTCATTATGTTTGTGTAATTTGTTTTCCTTTGGCCATTTGGTACTATTACAGGGGACAATCTGGATTTAGCCAGTAGTTAGGGGTCTAAACACTCATTTCCTTTCATTTGACTAATGTCAGCAGCTCCTCCCTCCTCGTGTGCCATTCTCTACTTTGGGCAAACAGACAGTCCCACACCCGCGTTCAGGCTCAGATCAAAGCATTGTATCTGGTCCTGGTCTGTAATCAATTGATGTAAACGCAGATGGGGTTGGGGTTGGGGGGGTGCCTGTTTATTAACATACCACAGATAGCACAGATAAACTCCAGATCATGTTGAGAGCTGGGTCAGATAAAACAATTACAGGTTTCAGGTACGATGAGTTGCAAAAAGTGTTTACTTCACTTCAGCTTTTCCACTGGGTTAGGCATTGTAATGTAACTTGGTGTGGAGCAGTTTTCAAAGGTGTTGTTGCTTTTGCTTATGAGCTGGAGGATGTTGGTGCTGTTGCACAACAACACTGCACCAGTATAAGTTCCTAAGAGTGATTTATCAGGCTGTAAAAAGAGCATAAAACACCTCATCAGATTCAATTATACCATGATTTACTAACCAGAGATGAAATGAGAAAAAAAAATGTAAACACATAAAGTCTAAGAATAAACCTAAAAGGGTCCTTTGTGTGTCAGGACTGAAACTTCCCCCTGATGTGTTCAGCGTTGTGTGAATTTGGCTTGAAGTGTAAAACTCTTTTCACACTAATAATTTAAATTGCTAATCCAAGACAACTAAACGTTTCCACAATGCAAGTCATCATTTTTGTAAAGGCATGTTCAATGTTTTTGGCAACATTTTACTTTTAAATATATTCAAATCAAAAATGCCACCAAAACCGGACTGAAAAACACATGCAAAACGGTTTCAAAAGTGACAGAAATCTTGGTTTCATCTTGGCTGATGAACTTCAAATATTTACAAGATCAATACAACATCGTGAAATTTAAGTTCAGCACGAAAACCTAATTTGCATTTCATTTTTTCCCTGCTGATGCTTGATGCTTGATGGTTGATATCATTCTCGGGAAACTGAGAAAAGCAGAATTATTCCTTTAAAAGGGAGTGGTGCACTAAAACCCTTTTTCTGTCGTGAATCATGATTACCTCCAAGGAAATGTGCTGACATCAGTATTTTGCCTCCCAAACACTTCACAGGCAAGCATGTTGCCACCAGTAATATTGAAGTCGAGTCAAGCATCAACTAGAACATCGAAAAGAGGAAAAACAGAGGAGGAGGCCCAAGAAAGACCAATATGTTTCCGGAGTGTACTTGAAGAAAATCCACTTTTTCTTTTTACCGTCCTAAAAATGAAAACACTACATCTGCAATGTTTGGTCAGTGACAATGTCCTCCTCTTTTCTCTAACTGACTTGAAGCTCTCACCCAGGTCCTACAGCTGACACGGTGGGAGTTTCTGTTAGCAAGATCACTGCATTTTTATCTGCAGCAAATGTTAAGTCATCATTTTGAAACAGAAGCAGTGCTGTGGGAAAATTTGTTCTTGTCTTTTAACTGGTAGGCAAACAAATTTTCCCACATCCCCCAAACTTCTCACACATCTGAGTTTGCGGAAAGTTTCAAATGTTTCAGTGAAAGGAAGTTAAAGAGAGATCTTATTAATTATGACACATGTGCACTCTCTTTTCAATCTTAAACCTAAGTTTAGTCAAAAATGTTATCTTTATGATTTTTGTTTTATGTTGTAGTTTAAGTGACATATTTCCTGACAGTGTTCCCTTCATTCTGTTAGAAAGAATGAAGGGAACAGGCTGTCTGAGCAGTTTCATCACATTAGCTGCACTTTGTGGTTTCTCCCAGATGTTTACAAGCCAAACCGCTCCAGTGACTCCAGCGACACGGCAGCGGAAGCTTGAAATCTGCGCTTCAAGAGAATGAACTCTTCTCAAAATCTAATGCTGATCTCTCGTATCTCTCGTCGACTCTACGATCGGATGAAAGAGGGAAATGAAAAAGAACAGAGGAAGTGGAAGAGCTGTCAGCAAATTTACATGCAAAACAAAAAAAACTAAAATTACCACAAGAACAGCTCACAGCACACCAAATACCACACTTGAAAACACACAGCAACACACGCTGGTGGTGGTGGGTTGCGGAGTGCCTTAATAACCAGATGAAAGAGTTCAACTTTCATCTTGAGGCGGTAGCTTATCGACTTCTGATCTTCTGGCCTCTCCTCTGCTGTGGGTCTGTGACCTTTGACGTTAATTGCAGCTTGAGGAGAAGTTTACAGTAACTTCAGTGAAGGCAGCACGCCGCTCAACAGATGCTACCAGCGATAAGAGGATCCCTATAGGCTGGAGGATTGTCTGCCAGGCCACAGTTCTTCACAAAACATCCACATCTGCCACTCACTTCAGATTTAAAATTTACCTTCCTTTTATTTTGTCTTTATTGAAACTGAATTATTGCGAACTGCAAATCGTTTGTCTGTTCTCGTTCTTGAAAGGCGGTCAAGCCGAAGAACCGTTGCATCCATCACCTGGGACAGACTGAGTCAGATCCTGGTCTGGTGACTCTGCTGAGTCTCAGCTGCTTCAACAACTGGAGCTTTGTTGCACCGGTCCCATGATGAATGCCTAGAAACACCAAAACGCTTCTCGTTAGCAGTAATTATCTTTGGGTGTTGATTGTGTCATCAAGCCTGTCCACGGAGATGACCTGTGAATTTAGTCTCATTTGGTGAATGTTGAATACTTTTAACTTGAAGTACACGACATGTTTGTCTTTCAACACAGCCAACATTTTAAGAGGTTTCACCTGGTTCTTTTCTCACTCTGAATATTTTTGTTAAACTGAATTAAGTGTCTTCATGTGAGATAGCCTCACTTGGAGAAGTTTGCCGTAGGCTCACAGTGAAACAGTTTTTTGCTGCATAAGCACAAATCTTGCTGAATATGTTGTAAGGATTGACATTTTAGGCAATTTGCTCAAACACTGGAATCAATAGTAATTGTTCTGTATGACTGGATAAACACATTATCTATAGGAGAGTAGCCAGGAATGCCTGAATGTGATCTTTTCATATAGGTTTTCTTGTTGCATTTTCATAATGTATTCTCCTTTAGTGACAGCTTCTGGTAAGGTATTTAAAGAAATTTCAGAACATTTTTAAATCCACGGCCTAGAAAATGCAAGTAGAGGACAATCAAAACAACTACCACACCCAAGGTTGGCAAGAAGCAGGTTCACCCTGAAAGCAGACTGCATGGTGCTAAAAGAAGTCTCCAAAGCGGGTTACACACCCGCACAATCAAAAATAGACTGTTCAAGTTTCAAAGAAAGCAAGAAAACGTGAAGGAACGTTTTGGTAGATAAGGCTAAAACAAAACATTTTGGACAATAAAGCAGAGGACATGTGAGGTTTACAGCAAATGTAGCATTCTACAATAACGTCATGCGAACTGTGAAGCATGGAGGTGGAAGTGTCATGGTTTGGGGATGGTTTGCTGCAGCGAGGCCTGAATCACACAGGATCCACTGTGTGATTTAGGGTACTTGCGGAAAATTAGAGACCGTCTGTACAAAGCTGAAGCAGAACTGAACCCTAGAGAGGGACAATGACCCAAAACATACCAACAAGTCCACCAACAACTGGACGAGAATTGACAGATTTGAAGTCCTGGGTATTGATCTCAGGGATATGCTGTAGGGTGACTTCAAACAAGCTGTACGTGTCATAAACTCCTCAAACATCTCAGCTGACTTTGCTCAGACTGATGCCACAGACTGGTAAATGGCCAAAGTTATTTAGATGTTGGAGCGTTTGGATGTGTTGTCACTCAAAAACTAAGAGAGAAGGATTTCTTGTTTGACATATCTTCAAGCTCTTCAGAGGCCCGTTACCTTTCATTTGATTCAAGCCTGTTGAATCAGAATACATCTAAAACATGCAGGACATCGGTTCTTCAGAACTGACTTTGGAAACCACTGCTCGACCTCAATCAGTCAGGATATGACCAAGCAGAATGGATCAATCCACAAACAAAAGAAAGTTATAAGGTTCCATTTGCACAGCATGGCAGGACCTCTTCCCTCGCCTGGACTCACGTCGGTGGAAAAATATTACTATCAGATGATAAGGGTCTTTTTTTTTCTTTTCCAGAAAAAAACATATCCAATTATGGGTGAAAGATCTTCCAAATACAGTCACCTAGCAACTTCACATGAACTCTGTTAGAAAAATTGTCTAAGTTCATTTACTTATGAGATTCATCACAGCTCAGTTGTTTTTCACAGTAAAGTGTATGTTGTCATGGTAAATTTACAGCAAGATCAGTCAGATTTTAACATTTTCTTCAGCACAAAATCAGACAAAATCTGACTTGTTGCATCTGATCATTTCACAAACACACTTCAAAACAAATCAGCATTTACAAACAACTGCTCATTTGCAATAAGTCATGCTCGTATTCAGGTACTCTGATCAAATTCTAGTGAACTCAGACAGGGAAGCATGGCTCTATTTTTACCCCCATTTTACGAACATATGGAGACTTGCAGTGGGTGGGAAGCTGGGAACAGTAGTGGGCCAGATTCCAGCATAATAACTGCTGGGTCATTAGCAGGAAGTTCCAATAAACAAACTGGGAAAATGTGAATGTGTGCGTGGAGCAGAGTTCCTGCCCTACATTCGCCCAAACAGTGTCCTTCAGTTTGTGGCTATTTTTTACCCAAATGGATGAAATAAGGCTGATTACTGCCAGACAGCTCAGAATGAATAGTGATGCTCATGTTTTCCCCTGAGCTTCTTTCTTAACATTGAAAATATGAATTTCTGTTCTTGCTTAGGAAGTTAGAAATACGTGGAGATGTATAAGATAATGCAAAAGTGTTCACATCCCTTAAACTTGTCACATTTTGTAAAACTGTGTGCTGTGTAAGAATCCAGCAGAGAATGACAAAAGGTGAGGAGCTTATAGGGAGCTTGGGTTCATGACCAGTAAGAAGTGGCTGACTGGGAAACAGGGTGCAGCTGAGAGAGAAGGCAATACAGGCAGACTGAGGGAAGGCAACAAATAAACAGACAGGAGGACATGAACAATAACCAAGGAAGAAAGGCTTAAGGAAACTAAACTCAAATGACTGATTGTTGAATTGGAATGAATCCTTGAGAACTTTTGAGTTCTTCTGTGACTTTTCCAGGACAAATATTCGTCCCTCTGAACTTCATATAAACAGTGAACCTTAGCTCTTCATCATTTCAGGCTACTGTAAATAAAGCAGTAGTTTAGAGAGTACAGTAAGTCTAGGTGCAAAATAGTTTCAATCACACTTTTTTTTTTTTACAACAATGTCCTTAGAACCAACTGAGCAGCTCTTGTTGGGATGATGTCTGTAGCTCTTTTAACAGAGGACAAAATTACAAATTGTTTGCAGTTTGCATACATTTTAAGATTAATTGAGACTAGTACTTTAATGTTTTTTAGCAGAAGTTTTAAAAAGAAGCTGCTGCTTGTATGCAGATTTATAATCTTGGGGTCTTTGTGCAGAACTTTAAGGCCTCATGTCACCTACTGGCTCTATCTTAAAACTTCAAGCTGGTGGAGAAAACACGTATGACAAAAACAATATGTATGTTCATATGGACTTCTTTATTTACTCATATGATTTCTCAACTTCCTGTTGGCTACATTCTTTGCTTTCAGTGGTATTTGCAACAGTCTGTCCCCACAACGTTGTGGTCCAAAAATAATAGTGATGAAATCTGGTGGAATGCAGAGTTCACATTCTTCTCACTTAGTTTGGGAATCAGTGTAAACATTTTCCCAGAAAAACACAATTTATCTTATGCTTAGTATAGCTGCTGATCCATTTTTTTTTCTGTGGTTGTATCCACTTTTAATGAGGTTGATGGGTGCTGTGCATAAGACTTAAGGTCCCTGCTCAGTACTTTGTCAAATGTTTATTCCAAAATACAAAAAAATAAAAATAAAAATGTTTTTAACTCAACACATCAATGAGTTGCATCTGCATAGCCCACATTTACCAAAATGTGCTCTTTTATGCAATAAAATAATCTCATATTAAGCTCTAATCAGAAGTTTTGGAGTGATAATCAGCAAGTCACTATTTTATCAAATCACAGTTCTAATATGATATTGCTGTGCCTCGATTGTTGAAAAAAAATAAAAAATAAACAAAACATTCATGCTTAATTTTTTAAACACTAAGCAAGTGTAACTGTGAAGACAGCACAATATATTTTATATAAGGGTCCTTGAACATGTATTTAAAAGTATGAAAATCACAGCAGCTCTTGATTTTGCAAAATATTAACTGATGAAAGCAGATCAAGTCCATAAATATCAAAAAAATTTTCACATTTCACAATTCAACCAAATAATTTGGTTTATTTTGGGGAATCTGGTTGTAACTTTAGTGACATAACGTTTTGCACAAAAATTGCCACTATTGGTGTGAACTGCTTCAATACATCGGTCACAAGACTCACCTCAGATGGGCGGGATCACAGACCACATGATGATTGGGACAGCACTGTGGTTAAACACCAAACCATTGTACTTCTAATTTTTTTTAAACTGCAACCACTTTAGACATTTTAGAAAAAGCTAATATCATCACCTTCCTAAAATAATAGCCGAAGTCATTTTCTGCCAAAAGTGTTTTATTTTGTTGTTGTTGCTAAATTCACTTTTGTCAAAAAATTATTTTAGGAAGATGACGAAACATAAGATGTTATTTAAACTAGTAAAAATGTAAAAGCTAAGCATTATTTTAAGTAAACATGTGAAACCCCAGTCAGGAGGAAGATTTTATAGAAAAAAATATTATTAGGACTTTATTTTGTTAATAATCATGACTATACATGTCAGTGTACTTTTGGAAGGACTTCTTTCTGTCTCATCGGGATGATAATAAAAAAGGTCTTGCTTATAAAAGTAAATGGTAAACTAAACTTTCCAGTCCTAACAAGAAATTAATAATTTCTTGTTAAAATTTAGAAAGATAACTATTAAACCAAGTAAAAAAAAAATTGGGATTTTGACTGAATATAGATTACTAAA
The DNA here is from genome assembly GCA_903066825.1 of Alfaro cultratus. Classification (NCBI taxonomy): domain Eukaryota; kingdom Metazoa; phylum Chordata; class Actinopteri; order Cyprinodontiformes; family Poeciliidae; genus Alfaro; species Alfaro cultratus. The sequence goes on along the minus strand of CAEFZX010016010.1, from coordinate 62,418 downwards.
TAAGCGTAATGCTTCATGAATAGTATTTTTATTTATTTATTTTTTGCCATCCCAATAATGGAGAAAAGTAAAAAGCAAAATTTAAAGTTGCCTAATTCCTGGAGTTCCTCCAATGATTCTTTTCCAAATTGTGTGGAAAAATAAACTTCCTTTGGTTCAACAGCGTTTATGCTGCATGGATTTTTAAAATTCAAATTAAAAACGTATAAAAGCGTGTGGATCTATAGAGCCTGATGATGGTTTTGTTGGAGGGGCTAAACAGAGAGTTTGCTTGCGTCTTGGACCGGCTCTGGTCCCATTATCAGTACCAAAGTAGACAAAGTTAGCTCAGCTGCTTTAGTGGTTAAAACTTTATACCAGACAGAACATGTTGATGAGCTTTCCCACGACCTAAAAACCTGCTTGAAACTAGAACTAAAAGGAGTTGTTTTATTATGATGCTTTTTTTAAAATGTTTTTTTTTTTTTTTTACAGAGTTCAGAAGGAAATCCCATGGGTTGTTGCTGGATTCGTTGTCTCTAAATCTGTCCTGCTTCCGTCGAGTCCTTGTGCGTTCAGACGGTAAAATGGGATTAAAGTTCACTCTATTAACACCCTGATGATGACCGCAGAGGAAGCACCGTTAGACCCGCGCGCTCTCACAAACGCACACGCGCAGCCGCGCGCCGCCCTCGCGCTCACTTTGGGCGGATGCTGGAGGAAACACCGTTAGACGCATGGAGACAGAGGAAGGGTCTCAGACGGCGCTCAGTCTCATTGAAACTCAGCTGAAACTCGAGTCTTTCAGGGTTCTTTGCTTTCATTGAGGTTTAGCTTTTTTTTTCTTTAGTTTTTTTTTCTCTTTTTCTGTAAAATCTCTGAAGCTCGTGCGCTGTCGCGAGGAGCAACAGGGGGTTTCAGCAACAAGTCTCTGGCGCGATTGAGAGGAGTTTACCGGAGTGCCATTGAAGAACCAGTTTGTTTTTTAAAACTCATTCTGGATATTAGCTTTTTGACCTGAGAGGCTCTCAGCTGTCGGAGGGGTAAGTAACCTCCATGAGGCGTTCAAGACAGACAATTAATAAGTGTCAGAGTTTGTTAATGTCCTTAATTAATGATTTCCTTTCATAATGCTTATGTAAGAATCCAAGCAGGAATTGTTTGGGCTTTGGTATTTTTATTTATTTATTTAAATAATTCCATGAGGAATTTTAAATAAAATAAAGATTACGTGAAGATGATAAAATACACTACTATATGTTGGAGTTTATGTATATTCAGGTAGCAAACACATTAAAAAGAAGCTTGTGGCAAGTTATCAACTTTACTTTACTTAAAACAAAGAGGAAAGCGTCAGCAAAATTACATGCATTCTTGATTTAATTATGCTAAACCTGTTTTAAGCCATAAAGAGTCCAAGAAGCTTTAAGCATTGTGACAGTATAATATTTCACAAAATATGGCTTTAAGCTCACTTTTTTATGTGGAACCACCCTTAAATGTAACAGGGGAAACAGGATACTGTCTTTGTTTAGCAGCTTGTTTCATTAACATGGAGATTTTTCTGCTTATTAAAAAATGAGTCTTTGAGCATCACAGGAAAAAAAAGGGGCATTTTCCTTTAAAGAACTTGGGAACATTTCCTTGAATTTTGTGTAAATCGTGTGTCTGTAAGGTGAGGCGATCCAAATAGAACCGGGATGAAGTGTGTCAGCCTCAGGGTTGGAACAGCCCTGTTCACAGCGACCGGTTTAAGAGGTAGGAGTTAACCACAGCTCATTCCAGCCTCTCTCTTTTACTTCCTACTTCTGTTTGGGGTTCCTCTTGACATCAGATGGGCTCAGCCAAAATGTGGTTGCTCGTTAAGACACTGGGGGTAGCTGACATCCTGACATGCTACTTTTCTTGCAACTAATTTGGATCTTTGGGAGTACCAGAGTATTTTTTCAGCTTCTTAGTCTATATACAGATCAGATCATTATATTGAACCTCTTATACTTGACTGACAATTCACACTTGACTAACTATTCAAACTATTTCAGCTTGTTTGATAAATTAAAAAAAGACTGTGTTTACCTTAGTTTCCTGCAGGATTTCCCCCAGAAACCCTGTCAAGCCGGGTGGTAGGGGCGCTAGGGTGGTCCACCAGTAGTCCACTGTGTTTTTGTGTTAAAAAATGTTAACAGTTACAAAAAATTGGAAGGAGCACAAGCAGGAATAATAATTTGGAAACAACAGCGCTTGAGGCTAACGGGTGCAGGAAGGGTGCAATTGGAGCACACCAATCGTGCTCTTTTCAGTGCGTCACCTATAAACTTAGCTTAATCTGTCTTTACTACCACTGTTACTGGTGTATAAAAACCCTATTTAAAATAAACAAACAATACTTAGCCTGGTGGGGGGCTAAGTAAAGCTTGGTGGCCCGCCAGGCTGATAATACGCTGGGGGAAACCCTGTCATTTGCTTTAGTGACGCTTATCCTAAGCTGATAAATGTTTGTCGATCTTTGGAGTTTAAATCTGATCTTATTCTAGAATGAAAACCTTTATAATTTGGACAATCAAACAAAATTCCCAAGTTTTCTGTTATCGTGTACCTTGTATCTGATTTTTTATTTTTAATTTTTTTAGATGGAGCTTTCATCCGATGGATGTTTCATACAGAAAGTTTATAATTTTGTAGCTAAATAGAAGCGTTTCTTACCCACTTTGACAAGCAACGATTGACTTAAACTAACTTGTTTATGGTCTGGTCATGGTTTACTGTAAGAAATTGTGATTCTATGATTCCAAAAATATCTACTAGCAGGAGGTTTCTGTGTAATTTTTGCTTGTCAGTAGTCATGATGTTTCATATAAAATAAATCAACTGGCCCAACAGGGATCAGAATCAGTCTAAATGTAAATATGATGCAGAAAGAAATAGTTTTTTAATATTATCATTATTGTTTGTGAGAATGAGAAGCAAGAAATAAAAGCAAACTCACTATGTTTTAGATGAAAGCAAAGCCTGGGTATAAAATTAGAGTAAAAACTTATGAAGAGGTGAATTGATACACGATTTACAGGTTTTGCTGTTTTCAAGATTCTGAAAGATCTTATCGTCTTTTTCTGTCCTGCAGGTCGTCTGAACCCGTCAGTGGACATTATGGGTATCATCTTCTGCCTGGTTTCAGTCCAGGTTCTGGTTCTGGTTCTGGTCTGTCCTGCGGCAGGTTATAATCTGGATCAGGAGCACAGCATGGTGTTCAACGGCCCTCACTCCTCGATGTTTGGATACTCTGTGCTGCTGCATCGCCAAAACTCTGAAAAATGGTCTGAATCTAACCTCTGTTTCTACGTTACTGAGCTGCCATTTATCTTCTGTTGAACCATAATTGGTCCTTCAACGAAACTCCATTAATCTGTAGATTATTCTACGTTAGTCTGCTGTCAACTCTATCGATCAAACGGTATATGTTAGACGTTTTTCTTGGATCTAATTGATTGTTAGTCACGTATTAACTGGTCATCCAAGCCTAAAATATTTTTATTCAACTATTGTTGCTTTGCAGCCCAGATAAATTAGGCATTTATCTGCTTTGGGTTTATTTAATCTTTTGTGCTTTCTCTGTCCATTTATGTTTCAAATGCACTAAACTGCTTCTAAAAGTTGCTTTTAGGATATATTGTTTGTAAGTGTCTAACTGATTTTTATTTTGTCATTAAATATCATTATAAACAGTATTTGTGAATATTGTAGCTGTGATTTAAACCAAACATACTGCTGTTCCTACACATATAAGATGCGTTGTTTGGTGAAACATCTTTAGTTAATGCAGTTCGTTAGACCTCTGTGTGTGCTGCTGCTGTCTGCATGCACATTAACTAGTCTGTTTTTGGCAATAAAGAGAAGCTCTTTGAAACCTCACACACAGCTCACCATTCAGACAGAAAAAAAACACTAACCCTGTCTTCATTTTCTCCCCGTCTAACTCAGGCTGCTGGTCGGAGCTCCAGTGGCTAACTCCTCTCATCAGCTGACTCAATCTCCAGGAGCCGTTTTTCGCTGCAACATTATGGATGAGAAGCGCAGATGCGATCGTCTTTCTGCTGGTAAGAGTTTGTTTATGCTGTGTTTTTACGAACATCAATGAAACACATTTACTAGTGATATGTGCACACGCCCGGATGTTATTTGGGATGGCAGAGTAATTGGCTAAAAATAGAAGCACTTTTTATTCACAGATTCACACATTGTTATTATCAAGATAAATCATATAACTATAATCTTCCCTTGACGTTTTGGTTTGTTGGATAAAATCCCATTGAACTGTGCAGTTGTACCCTGACACAACTTGACAAATACCTTTGCAAAGCTCTTAATTCACATTTTAAGCCTCCTTTAAATCTAGAGATGTGTGAATGACTATCAAACTGGAACATTAAAATGGTTTTATAGCTTTTATAAGGTACTGCAAAGATGCAGGTCATGAGTAAACAATACATTCAAGTATACAAATACATTGACACTGATTTATTAAAAGAGCCCATAAAAATCAGCATGTTCTGCCTAATTGAAAACAACATTCGCCATGTGGACGTGACAGTGAACTTTTGTATGTGTGTGCAGACATTTTAAGTTGTGGGAAGACGTGTGAACCTGAGAGTGATCACCAGTGGCTGGGTGTTAGTTTGTCCAGACAACCTGGAGAAAATGGTGGACGTGTCCTGGTAATGCACAATTCATTCTTTTAGCATATTGTGACTGTTTTTTGACTTTTTCTCTGTTTATGAAGATGAAATAAAAAATGTTATTCCCAGTATGTTCCACGGCAGACAGAGGCCGAAAGTCGAAAAAAGATATTACGACCTTTCTTTATGTGCACCACTGATCTTCCAGCTATCACTGGCAGACTTTCTCTCTCTCACCCTGTTACAGCCTGGATGAACTTTTCAACATATGGTAGAAAATAGCTTCCTTTTAGATAGCTTCTAACGTATCTGTGCTTTCACACAGATAATGAAACTATCTCCTTTAGTAACAACTTCCACACCAAAAGGTATATTTAGCTCTTATGCTTTCAATGATCATTTTTGCTCATTTTTGACTAGGAGGTCAAATAGAAATAACTTCAGTTACCAGCTTCTCAGGACATCTCTAAATATTATTTCTGCTCTTGATTTATTGATTGATGATAGTGTATTTTGTTTACTTCTGAGATCTTAACACTGTAAAATGCCTGGACTGTCCAAACTAACAAGACTTGACACATTATATATCTGCTGCACTTCTTGTGTTCCTAGTTTTTCTGCATGCCAGGAGGCGACCAAGGCATTTTCCAACACGTCGATTAGATATAGACAATGTTGGCCAGCAGCTATCCTTCTAAATTTGCTTCCTGTTAGCACGGGAACACTCAAATAGCAGCAACGCCCAATGGAGAACACTTCCAAAAACATTTCCAATGACATAAACACCCTCCAGTAATCTATAGCTGTTCAAGTGGTCAATAGGAATGTCTTTTCAGAATAGTTTCCTTCTGACTCAGTACTTCTGAATCAGAAGCAGTTGCATCTTGGTGAAGTTATTAACCATAGCATGGAGCAACTGCACAACAAATAGCTAAATTTAAAACCATGAAAGCATTCAATGGTTGACAGATCAAGGACAGCTTTCAGCCATGTGATCATTTCTGTAGCAAAATTAATAAAATTAATAAGTATACAACTGGACTGAAATAACACTAAGCTGCTGGCAATGTGGATGATAATTGGGTTCAAGATTTCTGTCACCATGGCGGCGACCCGTATGGTGGTGGCTGGTTCAGATTTATTGCTTAGGTTAGCGTATTCTGTCGCAATATCTCAGAGAAACAACGCAAGACCATCTATGACCATCTAAGTCTAATGTGTGACTCAGTAATAGTTCCTTGTCTGATGTTGTTTGTGAGCTTCAAGTGTTATATGTGTGTACACGTGCGTGTTCAGGCATGTGCTCATCGCTGGAAGAACGTGTATTACTCAAGGAAAGACGGCCAGAACAACAAGCTTCCTAATGGCGTCTGTTTTCGCTTTGAGAGTGACCTGATATCCTACCAGCACTTTATCCCTTGCTACAAAGGTACACACACACACACACACACACACACACACACACACGCACACACACACACACACACACACACATACCTACACACAAGTGTTTTATCCACAGCTACATGATTAGGGTGTCATGGCGTTGTAAGGGTTCTTGACCTTGCTTCCTCATCGAGACAAAGTCTGAGGATGAAACTCAGCTGTGAAATCCTATTGGATCAGGCACTTCCTTTTCTGCCTGAATTGGTTTTTTTTAAAGCGCCCCAGTGACTTGATGTTATGGTTCAAGATTAAGCAATCATAGCCATACCAAGAGATACAGATGTATGTGTGTGTGAGAGAGTGTGGTTAAGTGAAAGCAGCAGCTGTCCAGGAAAACATTTTGATATAATTCGCTCACTTTCACCTCTGACCGCTTCTGTCCATCACTCACAGACCACCAGAGGAAGTTCGGTGAGGATTACGGGTCATGTCAGGCGGGCATTTCCAATTTCTTGACACAGGTCAGTAATAGACAGGCAATATAGTTTCTGAAATCTTTTTTGTTCAGTGACAGCATTTGCATGAGAGAGAGTTGTTAACCGGATCTGGCTGGTCCTGCTTTTTTTTTTTTTTTTCCTCCGGAAATCTGAAATCTAAAAATTGCCCAATTCCAGTAACTGGTTCATTTCTTAGTACGTCTCCATTCATAATGGGTCGTAGTTTTAAAAATAAGAAGCTGATAGAAACAAAGTTTGTCGTTTTAGTTTCTATTGTTTGAAAAAAAAGAGGAAATGTTTTAAACTTGTTTTATAAAACCTTATTTAGAAATTTATAGCTAGTAAAAGACCATCACAATCTACTGTAATCCAGATTTTAAAGTTTACTGTGAACCTTGAGTTTTCAGTTTGAACAATTCAACACAGGTTTGTTCTCTGTTAGGATCTGATCATCGTAGGAGCACCAGGATCTTCTTACTGGACAGGCTCAGTTGTGGTCTACAACACCTCCAGCAATTCGATGTCGGTGTATCAGGATGACGAGACAGGAGCTGTCAGCTATGGGAGCTACCTGGGTAACATTTGATCCTTATCCTGCACAATCACCATAAACCATAAACTACAGTTGTGTTTTCTTTAGTTAGATTAGGATTTAACCATCCTCATACTCTGTTATACAGTCCAAGCAAGCTGGATCTCTTCATATCTTTACATTTTAAGCAGTAACACCCTGCTGTAAACACATTCAAATACCTTTTGCAAAGTCTTTGGTGTCTTTTCTTTATGCTTACTTCAGTTCTATAAATTCTATCTCCATTATTTTTATCCAAACATCTTCATCAGGAACCAGAACAAACCTGTCTATTGTCAGCTATATTTTATAAACCTCCAATTCTGCGGCACAAATGTATTTTAGCAAGCATAGTTCTTGTGTTTAAAAGCCATCTACGTTTACTGTTACTTCAGGATTCATTATAAGTTAGAAATACTGCTAAAGTGAGAGGACATGTTGAGCTGAAAGAGGATTTTGTCCAGCTGTTTCTTATCTCTGTTTCAGTTAGCTACACCAGGTCTCATTTGGCTTTTCAAACACACATTTTAGATACAGCGAAAGTAGGGAGGGTTCAGTTTCCACACCACTCTCACGCAGATGCTCCTTATGTTTTTATCATCATGCTCAAAATATTTAGATTTGCTCTTTACACCTAAGACCATGTTAAATGCACGTCTGGAAGATTAGCGTAGGTAGACATTTATGTTTGAATTTTTCCTGATTGCAAGGTTGGACGCTAGATGTATCTATCATCTCTCACAAAGTATGCTGAGCAGGAAATCAGTCGAAAAGGTGTGATGTTCAGAGTAGCTCAGAAGGAAATGAGTTTTAACACTTTTATCCACTGATCTGGTTTCCCACACCCATAAACCTGTTCAATTTGGTTAAAGGTCATTTTCAAAAGGTATTTCTAATCTGAGGAACAAACCTCATCATATTGTAATTTACTGATTATGATTGTATGTCACATTATAGTTTTGGTACTTTGTTATTGTAAACATGCAGTTATTGATTGACAGAATGTAAATCGTTTTAAGTTTAAGGGTCTTACATATTTAGTAATTATCCAAGTTTTTTCTTTTTGGATACAATTATCAAACAAAAAAAAATGTGTCCTGAATCTGTGCTGTGTGTTTTTGTATACTTGAGTTTAGATTTAGGTATTTATTTTGATCTGGTGAAGCCAGATCCTTTATACCAGGGGTGTCAAACTCATTTTCATTTTGGGCCATATCAAAAATCTGAATGTTCTTAAAGGGCCGGTTGCACCAAAATATATTGATGAAACCAATTAAACTGTAAAAAATATCAATAAGTAGCTGCTCCTCTGCGATTTTGTGTTTTAGTGGTTTTTTGCATTCAAAATTATAGATTTTGTGGTGAATATTTAGAAATGTTCATAAGGAATTTTGACAATATTTACGGTAATGTATGATGTTAAATGTGAGTGATAGTTAAATGTGTGTCACTCACCGTATCAGTTACAGATTGAATGTTTTTGGCCAATTTTGAGAAAATTTGCAGTAAAATCTGGAAAAAAAATTGGAAATTTGTTGATTTTGTGTGAATTTCACAGTTTTTTGAAAAACTGGAAGGACTTATTGATGTAATTTTGAATCTAGAGGGTCACATAAAAAGCTAAGTCGGGCCAGATTTCACCGCCGGGCCTTGAGTTTGACACCTGTGCTTTACACAGTAAAACCTTAGAATTGGCAGAGGGTGTACTTTCTTTTTATCATCTCTATTTTGTGAGTTTTAATGTCACCTTGTCACAAATGTGTCATTCCCATTGCCTTATCTGGTTATACATTTAAACCAAAGATACATCATGCTAAATGTCACATCAGGTCTTTTATTCTGATCAAACAGAAGACAACCCAACAATTATATGCCCACCCTCTTAGAGTTTTAGTGTAGATTTAAATACAAGGGGAAATATATAATAATACATCCTACAATGACTTGATTATCTAGTAACTGTTCAGTAAAGGCAGTATGGGTATTGGCGTGTGGGGTCTAACATTGTGGCTCCCAACATCAACCTCAACTCATCGAAGGTGATGAAACCATTTTCTCCCTAAACAGGAAGTGGTTTGTGTGAGTGGGGGTGGGGAGGCTGATGTCAGCAGCAGTCGCAGCATTGCACAAATACATTTACTTCCTTTAAACAACAAAAACAAAGATATTATTTTTATGCTGGAGATGGTGGTGCGACTGAAGTGCCTATTGAAATGAAATGTTTGATTTAAATGTCAGCCAGGTGTTGAATCAGAGTAACTACTTCTGCTATTGTTGATATTAATTTCATTTAATATGCTTTATCCTCAGTTGCCTATGAATGCAAATATGATGTTCAGTTCTTCTCCATAAACTGTAGCAGATATTAGTTTGTTAATAGTTAGTCCTGATGCTTCAGGTTACGCTGTTGGAGCCGGTCACTTCCAGAGTCCCTCTTCCATAGAGGTGGTGGGTGGAGCTCCACAGTACAATCAGAAGGGCAAGGTAGGACCACGACACTTATTTATGTACAAGTTTACTTCACATACTCAACCCTAATGCAATCTAATCAAATATCTGCTTTGTTTTTGTAACTGGTTGATTTTCTTGAAGTTATCGCCTGCATCGACGGTTGAAGTCAGTTTGTCTTTGCACATTTCAGGCCTTCATCTTCTCAACAGAGAACAGCAAAATGCTGAAGGTGGTTTCAGAAGTTACTGGAAATGAAGTGAGCCTTTCTTTTCATCATAAGTTGGAACAATTCACCACATTTTTGTCTAAAAGATGGGTCTCTTTCCAGCTGGGGTCTTATTTCGGCTCCAGTGTTTGTGTGGTGGATCTGAATGCTGATGGTTTGTCGGACCTGCTGGTTGGTGCTCCCATGGCAACGGGGACCTCCAGGGAAGAGGGAAGAGTTCATGTGTACATTAATGAGGGAGAGGTAGGAACATTCATCCATCCATTCAAGTAATAGTTCTAGTTTCTTTCAAAATTTGGCTAAAAATATTGAGCAGTATGCAATGTGAGATGCAAAATATTAAGGAATCAACCCTGAATATGCTGAATTCTCACAAAGGCGCAGCTGAAGGAGGTGGAGTTTACGCTGACCGGCAGCGATGCTTATGCTGCAAGGTTTGGACAGACCATTGCTGACCTTGGAGACCTGGATGATGATGGTTATCCAGGTAAGAGCCACACTTGCACATCCTAAAGAGATTGTGGCAGTGACAAATAATACTATTGACTCTAATAATGTTACTTTCATTTTTAGACTGAAACAATTAATTATATCATGCATTATCATATTGTATCGATTATTGAAATAATCGTCAGCTCATTTAGTAATTGATTTATTTGTAACTGGAGTATGCTAACTCTAAAATATGGCATTTTCTGGGGGAAAAAACACTTTCAGAGCAGTAATTTTAGATTTGGCATTATAGATGGGGGGAAAAAAACCCATCTCAACTCTCAATAGTTTTATCTTCACCTGGTTCAAATTCTGCAACATTTTTCTATTGAGTACCTTTTATTATCCAATTATTAATTAGCTAATTAAAAAATAGTCACTAGTTTAGCCCAAGACTGTACTGATGTTAAGTCAAGCAGATAGGACTTATTTAAGTATTTATTTAGTTGCAGATGCATCCTTTGCTATGTTATTGCATTTCAGGCAACAAATGCAATTGAATTATATGGTTATTTGCAATTTTTACATTTCATTGTTGCATAAAATAAGCTTAAATGGTTAAATGAAAAATCTGCAGAATGTGCCTTTTCTTTTATCTGATTATTTGATTAATTGTCAGAATAATTGATGACTAAAATAAAGGCTAGTTGCAGCCCTAGTCCCTTTGTACGTCTACGTAAACGCTCAAGTGAAAAAGCTATGGGTGGATTTGTTTTGCTCCAGGGCACCTCAGCAGTTGTAATTAGGAAGAGCTAAGGGCTGATTTTCTTCTTTCTGCTTAGATCTCCTGCCTCTCTGCCCCTTTATCAAATACCACCACCGTTGTTCAGTGGCATGCTGTGCTAAACAACCGAAGGGCCACAGCCACTCCCCTCAGTGCCTGTTGTCACTTTCTGATTACAGAGCGCCATCCTGCCTTTAACACATTGCTCCTACGCACACATATACAACACAGCCCCCTCACCATCTGTATGTGTGTGTGTGTGTGTGTGTGAGGGGTGGAGGGTGTTATTAAGTTCATTAAACTGTAATAACAAACTGTTGAGGCTCTGTAAATGAACATGCCCTGTAATCTGCCACTGCGAGATAAAAAGCTACGTGTGAGTGCTTGTATTTCTCATATTGTGGAGACCTACACATTTACCCACTAACGTGTGGGGCCTGCTAGGAGCCAAGTACTTTGAGTGGGTTTAAAATTAGGCTGAAATTCATTTGAGTTGTAGTTAGGATAAGTTGGTGTTTTCAGGAAATTAATGTGGTTCAGTAAGTCAAGCCAGTGTTTATTCTGGTGATTGAATATTTGCTAAGTGAATGTTTGCGTTTCCGTTTCAATGTGCTTTTGGAAAAAAAGAAAAGTTCAAGGCTTCTTTCAAAGAACTGAAGTTAAATATTAAATGATAAGATTGTTTTTCTTCTCATGTTCACATACAGTGCTTTAGACAAACATTCACACCATTTCAAGTTTTTGACATCTTGTCATGCTGCAACCGCAAACTTTAACGTATTTAAAGGGGATTTCATATGGTACACTAACAATAATAAGTGCATAATTATGAAGTGGAAGGAAATGGAAACTTACTCTAAGAGACCAGCAGCTAAAATTTTATCTAAGAAGAAAATTAATACAGGTAAAAAGATGTGAATATTTTTTCCAAATAGTTGCATTTCATGTTTGTCTACAACAAGCTTAACTTTAGCTGTAATGATGTTGAAAAATTAAGTACACAGGAAATATCACAGAATGGTTTACTTAAACTGTAATATAGTTTTTAAAAGCCATATTCTATGACTATTTTAAGAATTGGTAAAGTTCCCCAACATAAAAATATACATTGCAAGGGAGAACATTTTTAAATAAAGAGCAGCATACATTGTTTTCTGTGTGACAGTAAAAAAGACAAACAAAAGACTGAAAGAAGAAGTCCTCACAGAAACAGTAAAACCAGCTTCTGTGTGTGGTTGTAGATGTGGCTGTTGGCGCTCCACAGGAAGACGACCTCAAAGGCGCCGTCTACATCTACAATGGCAGGAAGGAGGGTATTTCACCAAAACCATCACAGGTACAAACATCAACAGAGCCAGAGGCGCTTGCTTAATGGTGTTGCTGGCAGAGCTGCGAAGCTCAGTGTGCAAGCAGTTCAGAGTAGCCTGTGTTAATCATGATAAATTGAAATGAGCTACATAATTTTTATTCTGAGGCGATTTCTTTTACATCATAATCTGTTTTGTATCTGGTTTTGGTTGTGTGATTTTTATTTCCACTTTATTTACTGTTTTTGATTGGTGTGTTTTCTTTTAGAAGTTTAAAATGTCTTCCAGTGTGTTCTGCATAAAATTAAAATGTATTAGTCTTCTACGTAGAGGGTGAACTTGCATAATCAGTATTTTACTTGAAAATGGTCTCAAAATGACAATATTATTGTTTATCGCAATAATTTCTAGGACAATTTGTCACCCAGTAAACTTTGTTATTGTGTCAGACCTAGTACTTACTAGTGAGATATTAAGATTACTTAAATTATTTGGAAACACACTTTAGTGTGTTTAAATCAATAAGCCTTACAAGATTTGTTGTACATAATACTCTGAGAGTTTTTCAGTTTATTTCTTGGTCACTCATGTATAAAGAAGTAATTTTAAGTTTCGTTGTGTATTATATTAAACTTGATTTCTACTCTGTGACCTCAGAGGATTACAGGGTCATCCCTGGGCCATGACCTGAAGATGTTTGGACAGTCGCTGAACTCTGGGATTGACATCGATGATAACGGCTACAATGGTAAAGGATCCCATGTGTCCATATCCGCCACATTGTCCTGTGCTGTTCTCACCGGATCAGCACTTAATGTGAATAAACTGTGTCCCTACAGACGTGGCAGTGGGAGCATTCCTTTCAGACTCAGCTGTGGTTCTCAGGTAAACTCATAAAAGTACTTTATGTTTGACCAAAACATTTTCTGATTATGGTGTGAAAAAGTTTTGTCTGGTTCTATCCCCATAGGACCCGTCCAGTGGTTCAAGTGAAAGCTTCTCTGATTCTGCCTGAGCATATTGACCAGAGGGGGGCGCAATGCCAAGATCACAAGACTCAGTCTGTCTGCTTCAACGTTACAGTCTGCTTCAGTGTCACATTTAAACACCACAGAGGGGCAATAGGTACATTACAGAAATAAAGAAAATTGTGTAATATTTTAAGTCTTTAAAGTCCTGTGAAGATAAGTGATATTCCCTCTTCCCTACTTTCTCTTTTAATATATATTCCAAAAATACAAAACTATTAGCTTCAATGTTTAAGAATTAAATCTGTAATAGTACATAACTTTGACTTACTTATGTGGAAGATTTTTCCTCTTTTCTCCCCAGAGCTTCAGTATAATTTGACCTCCGACCTCCTCCATAAACCATCGTTCCCTCATCGTTTCTATTTCCACGGTAACGGATCATCGAACAGCACGAGGGGTCATATGAAGGCACGACACGGCCATCCCAGCTGTGCAACACATGTGGCTTACCAAAGGGTAAAACTCTCAGACTCAAAAGCTCTCAGACTCAAAAGCACAAAACAGTGAAACATGCTGATTCCTGACTAGATCTGTAGTGAAGATGTTTAGTGTTTTTATTTCACCGCTGCATGGTTTTTTCCTTATCTACAGAAAGACGTTAAAGACATCTATACTCCAGTTCAGTTTGAAGTTTCCTATGGCCTCAGTGAAAAGAGGAGCCACAAAACCCCATCCAGAAAATTAGCATCCATAAAACCCATTCTGCAGCACAGCGCAGGACATCATAACACCATCACCAATCAGGTATCAATCTGTGTCACACAGTAAGTTAATGTTTCAAAATAACAAAATATTACCTCATAATGGGTTTAATTTTATATATAAGTTGGAATATTACAAGTGTATTTTTTCAAATTTAGCTTCTTTGTGGTAAAATGAGTGATCAACAAGGTATTAACATGGACTTTGTTCTGTGCCCTTCAAAATAAAAGCCTATTATAGATTAGTATTTCCTTTCTCTACTAAGAAATAAAATATATAACAACAATAATATTAAAATCTAAATACTAAATACTACTTTGAATTACCCAGTTCATTAGATAAATTGATTTAAAGGGAAGAAAATAGCTGCTTTAAAGTCAGATACCTAAAAGCGAACCCTGCTGCTAATCCAGATGTGTTTACAGCTGCAGCGCCTGCAGCACATTAGCTAACATCCGGCTCCTGTGTTTCACAAAAACAGAGCAGAAAAACAGTTAAGAAAGAGGAATTCACAGCTGGAGTGAGTCATGAGACCATTAATATTAATCATCTGTAACTTCAGGGTCAGAAGTCAGGGGTCACAGGAGCTGTTTGATCATCATTCATTCATTCTTTCTTTCTTTCATTCATTGTTACTGGTGTCATAAACACTATGCTTCTCTCTTTCTTTCTCTCTGTCAGACTCAGTTTGATCGCTCCTGCTCTATGGTGAACTGTTCGACCAACATGCAGCTGTCAAGTGAACTAGTGCTGCCACAGTAAGAACATGACCACACACACATGAAACAGACACAACAAGTATTCTGCGTAACTCAAAAAGAAAGAGATAGAGGAGGAAACTAAAACCAAAAGTGACAGCGCAGTTGAAAACACCTCACAAGTCACTGTAGGTAGCTATGCTTCAAGTAAGACTTCAAAAGATGAGCTCTTCCTCTCTGTAATAATAATTTAAAAAAACATGGACGTTTTTCCCCTGTAAACACATGATGATAATTAGTTGCAGGCAAACAGAGAACAAACCTGTTCTGTCTTTAGAGTTCACTGCATGCACTGAACTCTAAAAGCTGCCAGCATTTTAATCTGCATATTTAAATACCTCTTATTCTCTCCGTCCATTATCTCAAGTTATGTCTGGATGGAGATGAGCTGATATTTCTCAGCTGCACTCACTTCTGCAACGCTGAGCTGATTAAATGTACAGATATTCTACATTGTGAAAAGGGGATTACCATCAACAAGAATAGTGGCGTTTATCAGCAGATTAAGAGATGGAGGGAGGAAGCAGCACAGTGGAAATGAGATTCAAGATAACGAGACCATCCACATTCAATTAGTTGATTCACCACAGGCTGATTTAATACAGATGATGAAAATAAGATAACATGTTGAAGAATTAAGTCATCATACAGGAACTGCATGTTATTTATAAGTTATTTACAACATTGATATTTGTTGTTGATCTTGTTGCTTGTCTGCAGACAGCAGAAGTTTTTCGCGCTTGGTTCGGGACAAATCGTCCTAAAAACCTCCCTGATGAACTCTGGAGATGATGCCTTTCTGCCTCGAGTGACATTAAGATTCCCAAACAACATCCACTACATCAAAGTGCTGCATAATGTGAGTTTACGTCAGACAGAGAGAAGAAGAAACCGTTGTTTGGTTTTACTAATTAAGGTCTCAGTTCTGGCTAATTTTTGATGTTTCCACTTTGGAAGATTTAACCTCTGATGTGGAAGAAAGCAAAAGTAATTGCTGATCTGGAACCAGGCTCATTACATTTTGTAAATCCCCACTTTAGTATGCTTCACACCAAATGAAAAACCGAATATCTTAGCTTTAACCCTAGAGATTACTTCTTAGACCTAGATACCCTCTAAAATCTTCTTGTTTGTTTTCATATGAGCAGCAGGGCAACGTGATCAGTTGTGATGTCACTGAGGAAGCGAACACTACAGACGTGAGGGTGGACTGCAGAATCACCAGCCTGGTCCTCCCAGCCCTCTCTCAGGTAATCGCACTGTTACTCATCCCGCTGTGCATAACAACACCTTGGTTTATCAATTTCACAACAGCTGCTCTCCTACGATGTGCCCCCTTGCAAAAGTATTCATACCCCTTTGAGTTTTTAACACTTTGGCCACAAACATGTCAGAAAACCACAAGGAATCCCTGTTAGTCACATGTGGAAGAACATGCTCTGGGCAGATTGGAATGAAATGTAATCAAAGCTTTCACTCATGGAGTGTGAATACAAATACATACCACTCTTTCCAGATATTTATTTGTTAAAAAAATTCAATCAATGTAACATTTCCTTCCAATTCACAATGGTGCAATATTATGTGCTAAGCTGGTGCTAATAACCCCCAATATACCTCATGGTTTGTGGTTATAATGCAGCCAAATCTTGTAAACTTCAAGTACTATGAATATTCTCACAAGATGCTGGATTCTGGGTCTAGAAAGTAGCTGGAAACATTCCTCCTTTGGACAGCTTTACACAAGATCAAAAGAGCACCAAGTTATAAAAATCATTCTTTAAAAGTATAAATGTTAATGTCAAAAGCAAAAAGGTCACAGGTTATGCTTTTATTCCCCACCACATTGCTTGTTCACTGTCTGGTAGCTATGATTATGAACTTATGGAGTTGTTATTGCTCCTTAGCCTCCTGTCTCAGATCATCCAGCAGTCCAAAGGTGAAACCAAAGAGACTCCTCCAATCACAGCTCTATTTCAGAGCAAAGAAAGAACAATCTGTTTAAATGTTAAATATCTAGGATTTGGAACATTCCAGAAATATGCAGGAAGTTGTATTAAGAAAAGTATAAAGCTGTAATTCAAAATGTCTTTGGTTTGACAACTTGACATTAACCAAGAAATCATGATCTGACACAAATTTGTTATGAAAGTATTACTGATTAAACTTTTAAAAATATGTAGCTTTATGTTATTAAAGGTAAAGTTTAATCAGTAATACTTTTATAACAAATTTATGTCAGATCATGATTTCTTGGATAATGTCAAGTTGTCATAACAGATATTTTGAATAATGTCAACTTTGTATTAAAAGTGTCTAGATTTACTGATTGACACTTTATGACAACATTCATAGATATTCATGAAGACTTATTCATGTTCATGACTATGTCATGTTTATGACGGTGTCATGACAGTCTTATTCACAACCCATCAAATAAAGTGTTACCCCCTTTTTTTTTTGCAGATGAATATCAGTTTTCTGTTGGATGTCAGTCAGAACAGCACGCCTGGCAACATTCACATTAGCATCAACACCAGCAGGTAACGACCTCACAGTCGCCCCTGATCTCATCACTGGAGCTTATCTTTAAAGCAGTGATCCTACAGAAGAGATGTCTTCAGGTTATTACAGATAAAATCCATTAAAAGAAATGGTTTGTTTTGGGGTTTTTTTCATTTGCAGTGACAATTACGAGATGGATGAGTTTCTCCGAGATAACAGCAGGACGCTTGTTCTTCCTCTGAAACATGGAGTTGGTGTTGACATCCACGGGTCAGTCAAATTTAGATACATTACAGCTGAAGTAAAAGGAGAGAGATGAAAATATACAAAATTGTAGGTAGAAAAACATTAGAGATGCTTCATACCCAGCTGAATGTCCTTTGTGTTTACAGTTTTGTGACTCCAAAGTCTTTTGTGTTTGGTGATGAAGACTTGATTCCAGCTGATTGCTACCCTGAAAAATTCAACTACACATTTAAGGTAGGTTCAGATGTTTCTTTAAGTGTGTTCAGTAGCTACAGGTGAAATAGCACCAAAAATGTTCCTCCTATGTTAGTAATTTATTTTGTATTTATTTCACTTAGCTTTGATAATTGTGACATACAGCTAATGGCAACAGAAAATTCAACTTCTCCAAAGATCAGATGTTACATTTGACCATTAAAAACAGATTTTTAAAGCGAAAAGCTAATATTGTTGTCTATGCAATTATAGAACGTCTACTTCACTTTATCCAAGCTGTTGCATTTTCTGTGTAAAGCCGTTATTAAACCAGGGACAAGATAGACGTGATTTTAGGAGAAAACGTACTGGACTGGCAAATTACTTTTCTTATTTTTATTTTATTCATCACAAATAATATTAAAATTGTCTGAGAAGTTAGCTTATGGTTTTCATTCCCTTTGACATATTCTTCAAAAATAAATGCTTGAAATATATAACTGTGTAATTAATCTGCTGTAAATTACTCAAATTAATATTTTGATTATATTTTCATATTGAGACGGGCATCTTGCATATACTGCTCTCTCAATTATGCTCCAAAATAACTGAAGTGTTTGTTCTTCTTTTCACAATGCTGGGAAAATGTAATGTGTTTTCCTAATACTTCCAGCCCTTATTGAATTTATTAATCTAAAATTTTATTTATTTGTGTCTCTACTATGAAGACGCAGCACCTAAGGACAAAAATAAATGTTGGAAATTTTCCAACAATATTTTGCTACTCAATATAAACAATTTTTCACACCTGTTTGGTGATTCACAACTATAACACATACACAGCAAATATAGCGAGGTGGGATGGTGGAACAAGTTTGGTTACACCTGTGTGTTGCATGCAGAACCATATATAAAGATCAAGTCATTATTAAACCGTAAACCATGATCCTCTTTGGCATGTCATTTACCAACTGTGAACAAAAAGCTGCCAATCTGTAAAGCTGCTGGAAAAAAAAAAACCTGATAAAATTTTTATTGTTATTTCTTCTACTAGACCTTTGAAATCCCTTCCACTGAACTTGAATCTTTTGGGTTCTCTGTTATTTTGTTTTCATGCAGGTGTTAAACTCTGGACCCAGCAAGGCGTTAAACACAGTGGTTCAGATTGCATTGCCAAAAATCCTGGCACCGTACCCACACAGACTGCTGCAGCTCATCGACTGGAAGGTAAAAACATCACTAAAATCCAAGTTTCTATCACACCTAATGCCGAGGAAAGCAAAATGACTATTAGCTGCACGTAGCGGTAGCACTAGACACTACATGTTGACGACAATTTGGAAAGGATCTTTCATAATAACGTAATTTTTTGTCTTTTTCTGTAGTCATCACATGGTTCATGCTCAATAAGTGACAAAACGATTTCAGTCAATGAGGACTGCAATGTTCCCCAGGCTTCATTCATCAAGCAGATCGTTTTCTTCTTCTCTCCCACCACCACCCGCACAATGGTAAGACGATCTTTTCTTCTCAGAAATATGTGATTCAGTACATACGTAGCAGTTCATCAGACAAACAGAGGCAGCAAAGGTTACATGAATGCTTAAATGTTAAAGTCACAGTGGCACCAAAGAAAGTGTCACGTCGTAAATAAAGTAGGATTAGAAATTCATCAATCGGAATTTGAGATCTCTGGACTTGAGCTGCTTATCTACTGATTTCAGGTGATTCAAATATCTTTTTAGCAGCTATAATATGTGATTATATTACATTTTGTATCTTTTTCAAATCAGACTTTAAACTAAGTTCCCCTATGTTAAAAACTGGAAATCATTTGTGACCATCAGTTCACACAAAAAATTAATAAATTGTAAAACAAAACAGAATATTTCTACATTTTTATCAATTAAAGTTTTACCAACATATTTCTGTATTTTTCTCTCTTGTAGCCTGAATGAACCACAGACATGTTGCAAACTACAGATTCCTCTTAACCTTTTGTGCCTCCTCTTTCATCTATTGTAAACGTTTCACTAATAACGAGAACATTGAGTCATCCCCCAGTATCAGCATAAACAGTGAAAGGTGTTTGTTGTCAGCTCAACAAAGCACAGGCTAGGTATGGTGCATTCACTGGTCAGGAAAAGATCAGATTTTTGATTTCTGAGCAGCAGGTCGCCAGTGAGGTGAGATGTAATTGTGAATTACTGCTCTCCTATCCAGATGACAAACTGACTTTCATTAGTTGAACTATTTTACGTGTGTGTTTGTGTAGTTCTGCGGCCGCGTCGATAATCTGTGTGAGCAGCTGGTGTGTCGTCTTGGTAACATGGATGCGGGCAGAGATGCTACCATCCAGCTGGAGATCAGCCTGAATCCTGCTGTGCTGCTGCAAGCACCGGTAACCAGTTCAGATGATCTTACTGTATAAGTTTAATGTTTCTTTTTTCTTTTTGTTTTATGAAGTAATTGCAGACCAGTTGCTTATTCCAACACCAGACCAACATGTTGTTAAACTGACATTCATTAATTTAGGGATTTTTAACCCAATTGTGCCTTCAGTCCTTTAAACATGAAACATAAATTGTATTAAAAAGTGTTAGTTTGTGAAAATAATTATTGCATACACTGCAAGAACACAAAATCTTACTAAGTATTTTTAGTCCAGTTTCCAGTCAAATATATAAGTGCACTTGAAATAAGTCAAAACTAACTTACAAGTAATATTTCAGCAAGATATACAAGCTTGTTTTAAGTCAATAAGTCCTTAATATTGATTAAAAATGACTAGTAATAAATGGAATAATCAACCTTAACTTTAGCATTAAAAAATGAGGAATTATTAACTTTAAACAAGCACATATTTCCTGCTGAAAAGTTACTTGTAAATTAGGTTTGTCATATTTCAAGTGGACTAAGATATTTGCACTAGAAACTGGACCAGAAACACTCTGTAAGATTTAAGGTTATTACTGCGTATCTGTATAAATCGGACTAAACTGCTTTGGTTTAATCAGTTTCAGAAGCTGCTCTCCTTGTTACTAATAAACGCTGCTTTCTTTCTCAGGGCCGTCATCATGTTATGATGTTGGAGAGCACAGCAACCGTGTTGTCGCCCAGAGAAGATGCTCACACTGTCCTAATCAAGGATCAACCTGCACTGGTAAAATACCCGAAAATAGGAAACCCAAGTCTACCGCTGAATACTGTGTCTATATAAACAAGGCTTTGTTGAGATGCTGCATTTTTTCCCAAATCCTTAAGGGCATTACAACAGGTCTGGTTGTTAAAAAGTGTTAATAATTTCCAGGTGGTGGTGGAAGCTGTTTTTACCCAGAAGCCCTCAACGGCTGTGAAGATTTTCATCATTGCTGTCAGTTTAATTTTAGGACTGATCATCTTGACCGCTCTCATCTGGTGTTTGTGGAAGGTAAGTAGCTCATTTTAAGCACCCAGTATTGATTTTTAATGAGGAAACATATTTATTTTAACAGTATAACTCTTTTGAATTTCGGCGTAACAAAGTAAAAATTAATAGGGACCATTTGTTTGTCTGATTTCCAGTGTGGCTTCTTTAAGAGGAACTTCAAAAAGCAGGAGGAGTTAAATAGAGACAGCTGGGACTATGTTCCCAAACTCAACAAGAGGGAGAGCTCTACTTAAACTCATCTGCTGCCTCTCGCTGTGACGTTGGGGCATCAGCAGCGACCAGTTCACAACAAAGCTGTGCAGAGACTTTGCAGCAATGACGGATGAAAATGAAAGTATCCTGAATGCACCTGAACTGATAAACCAAATGTGCCTTCACAAAGGAGAGTCTGGCCTTGAGGAAGACCGCAGCACTGGATGGATGGATGGATGGATGGATGGATGGATGGATGGATGGATGGATGGATGGATGGATGGATGGATGGATGGATGGGTGGATGGATGGATGGGTGGATGGATGGATGGGTGGATGGACGGACGGACAGATGAATGGATAACTAAAAGAGCTTCCTGTGTTGTGGACGAGCACTGAAGACGAACCAAACCAAGTGACTTTCTGATGATCTCAGGGGATTGGAAACCTTGTTCCTGTTTGGTTCAGACCTTTGGAATAAGTTCCTTCATTTTGTTTACCTGCTGGTCAGCAGAGACAGAGCACAAGACTCACTGGTTGCATTGCGTCGTCCAACAGCTGCAGTCGACACTGGACTGCAGCGGGCTGCAGGAGTGTGCAGGAAAAGGGAAGCAATACAAACTTTGTGTTCTGAAAGCGGGACACAGATAAAAAAAAAATGCTGGGAAATGGGATACAATGCTGCTGCTTCTTCTTCTTCTTTTTTTTATTTTGCAGTTTTCCTTTTTGTCACTGGTATGCTTGCGTCTTCTCCTTTGGCAGAATTTTGTGGCACATCTAGATAACAAATGAAGTAAATCCACATATTTTCATTGTTCACCTAGAAAAAAAGTTGTCTTGGCAGTGCCGACAACTAACCAAGTAAAGCATCCTGTCTCTCAGATGTGTTGGGGGGAAAAAAAATCTGCATTTAAGAAAATACTTCTAGGCCTTTTGCTACTTGTGAGGATAAACTCACAGGTAGCAAAACAGATGCAGGTATTTTGAAAGATGTTGCTAAGAGATCACAGGGGTGCAATGTCTAATGAAACCTTTATTAGAAACAATTATGAGCTAGCCATATGACAAAATATTTTATTAATTTAACTTAATTTATATAGTATTTTACAAGTTACAATGTGCTGAAATGAAATTAAAATGCATAATGAAAACGCTGAAAATGATTAAAAGGAAACTCTACCCGACTACGCCAAAGAAATAAATGACATTCACTTGAAAGAGGCTTTTAGAAAAATAAAATGTTTTCAGATAATTGTTTTACCTTCCTGTATTCTGTGAATGCAAACTGTTGAAACAACTTCATCCCTCATCTTTTAAATGTCATAGAAATACACATCATGCAAGTGTTTGAATGTTTTATTACATTTTTATTTTATTCTTTATGAAAGTTTGTTCTGCACTGGAGCGTCTCACTGCTTTTATCAATACTCACCTATTAAAATAAAAGATTTTTTTTATTTAAACATTTGTTGTTTTTTTCAATTATAAACACAAAATAATGTGGAAACAAAAACAAAACAAAGCAAAAAATATTAACTTATAAAACTTTTGGATCAGTAAAAATTAGGTAAAAATGTGAGTAATTTCAACGCAAACACTGTCTGTGTCATGTAGAAAGCAACACTAACACAGAATGGAGTTAATAAAACAAATGAGACCTGTAAACATTAATTTGAATGTAAAAGTATGATTATTAGTCACTTTTATAAGTCAAGTATTAATTTCAGAGACAAACTGCTGCTGTAAATGCCCAATATTAGGTACGGTGGAGGATGTGTGATGATATGGGTCTATTTCTGTAAATCTCTTAGTCAGACAATTAGCTGACAAACAATTTTTTCACTTTATATTACAGTACCATTAGCAGTAAAAACCAATATCTAGGGAGCATCTGTGGGACTGGTTACCATAGTGACAGACGTTGGGCCAAGATACGGAGCAGCTCTTCCTGTCGCTCTCAGATGCAGCTGCAGGTGACGGTTGACTCTGCCTCATGTACCTCCTCCCCGTACAGAGTGATGAGTCTCGGATGGACCCTAAACACAAACAGCGGTTACGATGCATTCTACCAAAAGAGGGACAATTCAGTCAAGCACCTGGAAATCTTTCACATGGCTTCAGTCTATTGATTTTTAATTCTAAAGATGTTTTCAGTTTGTAAAATGACTGCATTAAATCCTGTTCAAAGGTTGCTTGTATTTATTTATTTAGTTAATTTTGTTTAATCGTGTTCAGCTAAACAGCAATAGGAAGAAACCTAACAAATAAACTTTTACAAATGGAGCACTACAGTTTTCTCTGTTCCTTACTTAATAAAAAAAAACATTATTAGAAATTGCTGTGGTTTTATTTAAATCAAAATAGACAAGATGGAAAAGCAACGGAGAAGAGAAAAAAAGAAAGGAAGAGAGTTGAGGAAGATGGGAATAGGATCTAGATAATACACCCAAGAAGTCTGATTCTACACCTACAGAAAGAGAAAAAAAAGAGATAACTGAGAAACTCAGTGACAAATAACATAACAGCAACAATGACACTTAAAAGAACCCAGTACCAATTATTAACAATATATATTTAGTGGCAACCACAACCCAAGATAGTGTGTCTGCAAGCACCAGAGAGCATAACTGAGAGGAAAGCTGCTCATATTTATGACAGGACTTTTTATTTTTTTAATTTTACCTTAAACAGATGAAGAGTACCAATATGGGTGCTTGACGATAAAAGACTTTACAAAAGAGTGACTATGTACACATACACCAAAAGGCAATAAAAGAAGAGAAACTGTATGTCTGACTGTGTCTTCTCAGCACAGAAACACCTGTACATGGTTGGTTACCAAAGAACCCAACTCAGCAGCTTGTGGAGCCTCTATATAGATGCTGGAAGGGAGACTTAATACAAACTGGCTTCATCCTGCAGATTTAGAGAAATTATATAAAAAGTGAGGAAATAAACAATAAAATTATATAAATGTTGCCCAAGTTGATTCTGCAATAAAAAACATGCTTGTTTGTTTTTGTTTTGTCTTTTTTCAAATCTTTATCAAGGTTAAACAGTTAGCTGCTTTAATTAAAACTGGCCAGCTTTAGTCATGGTTGATTGTTTTAAGGTGAACATTATATACTGAAGTAGATGCATTTAAAGAACCTTTCTATATTTCCACGAAGAAAAAGACGGTGTTTTGGGTGAACTGGCCTTATTTGACATAACAGTGTTTCTCAAATAAATCCATGGAATCAGTAGTGATTTGGGTTTTAGACACACAGCTGGTCCCACCTGATGAGCACTTCATTGGCGATCTCCACCAGCTCCCCATCGATGTTCCAGGGCAGAGCGGCTGCCTCTGATTGGATGATGGGTGTATTTTTGGAGTCTCCCTCGTCCTCGCTCTCCTCCTCAGACCAGCCAATCCGTGATCGGGGTCGAATCTTCACCGCCGACACGGAGCGTGTCTCCACGAAGGGGAAGCTAAACTGTAGACAATCAGAGCGTCACTGTGGACGTATGTGTGTCAAAGCTAAGCTGGAGAAGACTGTGAATCTTTGTAAATCTGTGTTAAGCAGCTTGTTTTGGTGCGTCGGGTTCCTTTCCTATTTATTGTCTTCTCTTGTGATAACACAATTCGCCAATAGGGGGCAGCAGAGACTAACATTGTGACCATCCATATGCGTGAAGTGTTTCATGGGAGGATTTCTCTCTCTGTCTTTTTCGTTTGATTTGCAAATAAACACTAGGAAGTGTCATATTAGAAAACAGTCGCTTCTTTGCCTGTTTTTTTTTGTTTGTTTAGATGTTGTTTTTTTAAACCCTCGCTTAAAATTCAATTTAACATAAAAAAATTACAATCTATGACAAAACAGCTTGTTTCTCAACGAGACCGATGGCTCCATTTTGTTTATCACAATTTTCAATTATTTGGAATGCCTGTGGCTTTAAAATAATTTACAATTATTCACATCAAAATCGTTTTTTAATTATGTGGCCTGTATGTGGTTTATGTCCTCTTGCAACCTTGTGTTTTAGCTCTCAAAGTGCATGATTTACAGACATAAATTTTAGATGTTGGGTATGTTGTTTCACTGCTGAAAAGATTGATGAGAACAGTATATATATATATATATATATATATATATATATATATATATATATATAATTTTTCTGGGAACCTTAAGAGGAAACAGCCCAATAGTGAGAAGGTCAAAAACATTTGACCTGTAAGAGGTCAAATGTTTTTAAGCATAAAAACATTTGACCTCTTACAGCTACACGAACTTTAACAGATGGTATTGGGTTTTGGGGTTTCGATGGTCAAATCTTCCCAGTCAGTCAGAAGCTGATGTTTATGAGCTTGATGTGCTCTCTATTTACATGGTAGCTAACCGAATGTAGGTCACTCGGTTCAATGTGCTTTTCCCTTTGCTGGACAGTCACCGTCCCACTGTCAGTATATTTAGAAAGTGGGTTAACGTTTAGTCTCTCAAGCCACAGCAAGCCATGCTAAATCAGGCTAATCTGCATGATAACTATTTTGTTTCCCTCAGCAAGAGTTGGAGCTTTAAGAAGACAAGGTCACGAGCTGATGAAAATCCCATCAAGGGTGCTTCTGACTACGTCCTGTTGGTGTTCATTACTGCTGGTTTAAACAACAACACTTCTCCTCATCATTAGGCTGTAAAATAGAAAAAAAATGGACAAAATGCAGATGTCTGATTTTAGAAAAAGAAAGACCAGAAGGTATATTAGTAATGCACATTATTATAAATGGTAGAGGATTCATAAAAAGAAATTATGATTTCACCATCATTAAAGATCAATACCAGTCCCTACCTGTTACACAGATTGAGTCAATGATTCCACAGTTATTTAGTAACTACATTATCAGTATGGGTTTGCTGGTTCTTATAAATTAAACACATAGTTTATAGTCTTCCAAAGTGAGGTAAGTGAGTACAAATGTGAAAACCTGAACCATATTTGTGAAAGATCGAGTCATGTTATGTATGGTGGGTAATTTATGATGTGAACCCATTTTATTTTACAGCATAGGACATGTGTATTGGGATGAAGGTTGTATAAATGACAATGTGCTGCTGTGTCAGGAGAGAGTAAGTTGCCATTTTGTCACTGTATCTTTTACCATACTTACTGGCTATCTGAGGATCAAAGTTCAACGCTACATTCAGAGTCTTTAAATGTCCTCGGGTGGTGAAATAATTTTTGGCTGGATTCATCTTGAAGTAGGTTTTGTTGACCTGCTGATGTAGTAACTTCCTGCATCCCGTGAGCCGAGCAAAGTAAATCTTCATCAGTGCAGACAAAGCACCTGCATAGTGTACTTTGAGATCAAAGTAACATTATTATAGTATTATCACTATGGCATTAGAGCATCACGGTCTTAAATTCAATAATAGTGGTTAATATGTTTAGTATTTGTGCTGTTTCTGATTTGTGATGGAGTTGGTATGGCGTGAAATGTGATTGACAACTATTTGCTTGTCACTAACCTCAAAATCTAAACATAAAAAAACATTTAATTGGTGTCATGATTTTGAGTATGTAGATTCGGCATTAAGACTTTCTAACTGATATTGTTTTTCATCAGACGTTAAAAGCCTAAATCTAAGATTCAAAACAGTATTTTAAAAAGACACATTCAAATTATAATGTAGCAATGCCCAGGAACAATGTAGAATTAATCCTTAGTATAAGTTGCTCTGATCGTTGATGCTACTTCATTGTTCCTCTCACCTGTCCACTAGAGCTGCTGTACCTCTTGAGGTGCTTGATGAACTCTGACCTGGAAGCATTACCTACTGCGATCAGTGAGGCGCTGCCATTGTCTAAACTGTCACAAACAGGAAGTTTAGAGAGAGTTATCAAAAGCAAAAACAGTTAGTTATTAGAAAACTGAGAGTTTAAGGTGTACCTGGTGTTTGGAGCCAATCCCTGAGGCGCATGTGGGCTCAGACAGGGGATAGACATGATGCTGATGCTGAGGTACAAACCCTGATTGGTCACCCAAGACTCCTCTGCTTCAATACAGACCAATCAGAGAGAGCCAAAGTAAAGCAGTGTTTGTTAGCAGAGGTAGGAAATTAAACCCGCTCAGGTCTCAGTTCACATTTGCAAATTGCTATCCTCACCTGACTCTTCCCCCTGGTCTCTAGAAAATGGATGAGAGAAGGTGTATTTAAAAAAGGTGTGTTCACAGACATTTATAAATATACAAAGAAAAGAAAGGAGAAGAAACAACAATTAAACCAGTTATGAAGCCATCGTTCTAGTTCTGAACATAAACTTCACAAATACAAGGAACACAAGTAGATGTTTAACCTTTACTGTTCAGATCTGCAAAAAACTGTTTCATAAACACCCCTCACTAACCAGAGACACATTTTAATATTCTACATTTTGTACAAATTAACTCCTTAACAGTAAGGAGGTGTTTCTTTTATCCATTTAGTCTATTTAATCCAGTTTTAACTGGTTGACCAAAAATCAAATTTAAATTTTTTATCAATTAGATATTTTTTTGCAACAATGAATAAGAAGGTAAACTTTGAAATGAAGTCATGATTGAAACAGAGTTTGATGTTTCAGTATAGACACTATGTAAGACAAAAACGCATCATATCAGAAATGTAAAACATCGCCCTCTAGTGGGGACAGTTTCCCTTTATTATTAAAAAACTAAAAGTGCACATTAAGCAAACTATAGCTGATAGGAATAAATAAATTACATATAATAATAGTGATGATAATAATAATAATAACATAATAAACAACATTAAATAAATAACAGACTGAAATATATTAATCTCTTTTAAACATTTTCTCACTACAAATGTTTTTGGGATATTTCATACTGATTGCGTAATTTCGATAAGAAAGTGGTGCGAAAACAATGCTGCGCAAAACTCAAAATTCATAAGTGAGCAGTTGACCGTCAGACCTCTCACAGCTGCTCTTATCTTGTCCAAATTTTAGCTTTTATTCTACACTAAACATTGGAATAATCAGTGACGACGATGAAAAGCGTCTACATTTCTGAAATATTTTTACAGAGAAAAATCATTTAGTCCAGTAATGTTAATGTTTTAGCATTTCTCTTTTCTCTATTTCCCATAAAACCATTAATAAAATCGATGAATGTTTCTTACTGTTGTCCAAACAAACTGCTTTCTGAGCTTTTTGCAGGTAAAAATGACAGCTGGCAGTCCTCTGGCCTGATGGAGATAGAAAAAGAAACACTTCATGTTCAGCTTGCCATAACAAAAATGAACTTAATTTTATTCATTTATGATGTAAAACAGGACCATGAAAATGTTCAAGTAGTATCGTCACTGAAACTGTCATCCTTTCCTCTTATGAAGTAAAACATTCAAGTGACTCAAAGAAAAGAAAATGTGTCACCTAAGCCTGGCCAAGGTCTTCACCACAGCATATTCTCGTCGCCGTGACGATGACATCCACCTCTTCTTTTCTGCCCTCGCTAAGCTCCGGCCGCCAAAACCAAACATGGAAGAGAATCCGAAACGCACCAGCTGACCGTTGGACAAGAAGCTACACATGTCCACCTGCTGCAGGTGACCTGCACACAGACAGGAGAGACATTCAGACAGGCAGCATTTCCAAGAAATCGCTGATCTGTCATTTTGTTGCCTTTTCTTCTCAGTATATTCTACTAGCATTTGATAAGCACAAAGCAAAACCTCTACCCTAAAACGGAGGACGAGTGCTTGAAACTTATAAATAATCAGCAAAATATAGTTATGAATTTTCACGTGGAGAAATTGAACAGAAAAGTACCTTGCTAAAGTAAACACACCAGCTGAACGTGTCAGATTATAACCACAGAATTAAGCTTTTTCATTGTGGACATTATGTGAGAGACAAAATAGGAAAGACATTTGAAGCGACCAGTTTTTTGGGGTAAGTATCCACCAGCTTCAGACATGCATACACTCAATTTGTTTCCCATTTTTGTTCTATCACATGAATATACTTCGACGTAAACCGTTCCACAGTAGCTATGACGGATTGCTGTCCTGCTGAAAGGTGAACCTCCTGCAGTCTCAAGTCTTTCATCACCTCAGCAGGGTTTTTTTTCTCTGTGTAGCTCCATCCATCCTGCTCTCATCAGTTCCTTTGTTCCTGAATGGGACCCACACAGCACTATGCTGCCTCCACCATGCTTCCCTGTGGAGATGGCTCTCTCCAGTCCCTCCAGCATGGACCTATTGGCTGAGTTTGGCTGAATAACAATGTAATGTTCTCTACTAAATCTCTGAGGCTTTCACAGAACAGCTGGATTAATATTGAGATTAAATCCCCCACAGTTGGAATCTGTAATCATTAAATAAATAATTAAATGGCATTTGAAGGTCATTGGTTGCAACTGATTTTATTTACAGTTGACTACAAACACACAACAAACCTTTTCAGATTTTAAAAGGTGATTTGTCCTCTAAATTGTTTTACAAAATAATGTTATATTTATTGTTTAATGTTGTCCCAGAAATGATTGAAATTTGACTTGCACCACCTTTGACGTTGCCACCAGTTCACAGCAAAAAGAACTACAATAGCGGGAGCCATGTTTAAATATAGCTGCGAGGAAACAATGGCCACTAATATTGACCTCAAACAAGTGCGCCTTCTGGTCTCACTTCGTTCCTGGAATGGTTTCATGCATGGAGTGACCCAAATAAAATGCTTTAACACAGAACCTCGCTCATGATTTCCTCTCCGACGACCTCAGGACGCAAAAAAAGAAAAAAAATAACCCATAAAGGAAATGGAGTAAGAAGAATCCTATTTAATATGAACTCATAAACACGTCCTTTAGAGAAAATGCTCGATTAGCTTCCAGATGGGTGTACACAATTTGTCACACACACTCAGTACCAAACACAAACACGGAGCGTGCCATCTGGCCACATACCTGCCGTAACCTACTGAACTGCAGTCTACTCACCTGTCTGTCCTACTGCCTGCCTGTCTGTCTCTCTGGCTGAATCTGATTTCCTCGCCATATGGCTTGTTGTCAGTGTGTTAGTGGAGCTCCGTGTGTTGAGTGGGATTAAAGCTGACACGGTCAGTGTGTCACCGAGATCAAACCTACAGCTCATTTTAAAGGCTCGTCTAATATTTATAAGCAATGTAAACAACGGAGAAAAAAAAAATTATCTGGAATGTTCTTTTTCTTAACCTTAAACATTTCCATCCCTCCTCATAATATTTAGGCCTGCGTTATACATTTTTATGAGCAGAAGCAATCGGCGGGCATGCATAAAATGACAAGTACTAATATTATCTCATACATTCACATTAGACTAATATTAATGAAGATGGGACACAAATGCTGTATCTTTATGAGTTCCTAAGACTTTCAAATGCCCACGAAAAATAGGCTTGACATGAATCTATTCATTTTCCAAAGCTGCTTCGTCTCATTTCGGGTCACAGGGGGCACGGTGCGTATCTTCACTGGAAGGCCAGACAAGCTGTATTGGCTGCCACTTTGTCACAGGGGCTTACCAAAGCACAGTCAATGCCAACAACAATCCACACAGACACACACCCACAGCTAAGAGTAGTTTAAGTGAGATAAATGAACTTGACATCAAGGTTTTTAAGTGTAAAAGAAGGTGGAAACTTGACACAGTAAGTCTTCAAGTGGGATTTGAACTCAGAACGTTGTGACTTTGAGACAACACTGTGAATCCCCAACCAGACATGTGGTGCAGGACATGTAGTAGTCTGACAATGTTTAAAAATTACAACAAAAAGACTGTATAACTGTACACACACAGTCCCGTGCAGAAGAACTCACATTTCGGATCACTACAACCTCAATGTACAATTATATCTGTATTTTTACATTTCTCCTTGTAAAATATGTTGAAAACTTAATGATATTTTGAAATAATTTCCTTTAACTTTACAATAATGCAATATTTAATGTCATATAAAATCAGAATAAAATACATTGAAGATTGTGGTTGTAGTGTGACAAAATGTGGAAAAGAACAGTTTTGCTTAACACCAGGCAAACATTTAGTGTCACGGCAGCAAAGAGGTTAACTCAGAAAACAACTGAGCTTCATCAAGTGATGAAATAGCTGTCCGGGAATAAGTTTTTGAGTTATTAGACAAATAAACCCAGTTTGATGACCTGTAGAAAATGTTTTACAGATTAATAATAATAATAATAATAAAAACTGTGCATGAGAGGGTGATGTATCAGCAAATTATGAGTAAATTCAGATCAGATTTGTGGTAATAAAAGCCTGATTCAGTTTGTCTTTGTGGAAAAATCATTCTGCTTGACTTTGACTGCTCTCTATTGTTCAGCTTTTACTCCTATTAGTGTCACTTAATACTCCCAATTTCTCTCTCTTTTTCTCTCACGCACACACACGCACACCCCCACACACACATACCAGCTACCAGTATTAATTATGCATGATGAAACATCTCACCAGAAGCTGTCAAACAAAAACAACAACATGCCTTGCTTCAAACCGATTGGCCGACAGGTTTACCTGAGAGGAAATGGAGAGAGGTGAGGAGAGGTCAGTGGGGGGGCGGGACCACAAGCAGCAGGGAAAACCTGTGATTTAGTGAAACTGATCCGACAGTCGGACATCTGTCGGCTTCCTCCCTCCAGAGTCCAGTACCACCATCTGTCTGCATGTTTGTTGTTTTTTTAAACTGGTCCCTTCGCCACTCAAATGGAACGACAGCCAACCACATCGAAGCTCAGAAACGATAAGAGCTCCTGATTGGTTTTCACCTCGACGTTTTGAATAAATTGAATTTAACAATAGATTTACTGCGGGTGGAAACCAATCCGAACGACCTGAGGATAAAGATGTAAAGTAGATGGAGTGCATTTAACACAGATGTTCAAACTGGTGATGCAGAATGGAGAGAAAGCAAGCATACGTTCTGACAACAAAGCTAAATGAAGTCAGGAAACACAGTCAAGTCATATTCATTGTGAATATATTGCACTGGTGTTTGATGGCGATTTGTAAACAACATTCACTCTTTCAGACACATTTTTATGGAATCTTTTCTATTAAAACACACATCAAATTGTGTGCAGGAGCTGTAAAAAACAATCCGCTGATCCTCCACCTAATAATGTCTGACCTGGGATGAGTTAGAAACGAAAGGGTCGTACCTAAAACAATGTGGAGAGCTGCTGTGAGTGGATCTCTGACTCCATGGACTGAACAGGAAACCACATCTGTAGAACCTGTTGAGGCAAAAATGAAAACTCCTAAAGCTTCCCGCATGTCCGGCTGTGTTTATGCTGCATGAAAAGGTCTTACCGGCAGGAATGATTCCCAGTGGCAGAGCTGCTCTCACTGGGTTTTCTGGAGAATCTGCATCTAGCTGAGCTCGGAGAACCAAAGCGTGGCACAGCTCCGCCACTGATCCGTCCCCACCGACACACACCACCCTGATGGACAGGTGAAGACACATCTCCATCAGGACAGGTGGATGATTTAGATAGAGATGCAAGAAAGAACTCTAAGCTCTTATTGTGAAGGAGAAGCCATTTTGTAAACCTTTAAAACTTCCTTAAACTCCAATAAAAATCTTGAAAAGTTGCAACTTTCTAATAAAACCTAGAAAGTGTTTTAAATAAAGCCTTATTAATTTAGTTAATAGCTCAGTCAACTTTTTTACTTCTTGTACAAAAATGAATGATTCAACATTGTGATCAGGGTCCCTTGGTTGGTTTATATTTGTTTTTTACAAATATAAAAGATGTGTGAAACTGGAGGAGAGTTAACTTTAATAGTGTGGTGACAGCACTATGAAGTGAGATGCTCCATCTTCATGACTCGTGTTTGCAGTAAATAGGAGATAAACTGGCTCCGCCTCCTTCCCCCTCTTCCTGGGGATGGGATTACCTGAAACTCTGGTCGCCACGGTGACAGTCAGCCTAATTGGCAAATGTAGGTTTCAACCAAATCCTCACCAGTGCAGCCTCACACACACACACACACACACACACACACACACACACACACACACACACACACCTACACACCTACACACACGCACCACACACACACACACACAAACGCAGCGTTGCTAGCTTAGCAACGCTGAGCTAATCTTCTCTAAGCACATTAAGCTTTATGAGTGCTGAGCACAAAAGCTGCTTACACACACATACAGACAAACACACACACACACACACACACCCTTATACACCCAACCACAGGTAGAGTGATGAGAGCTTCATAAAAGTTTTATATTTTTCAAGAACACAAGTTTTTGATACAGTGTAAAGCAGTTCTTAAAGCTCACTCTGGGATAGGCAGTGGAACACGGTCAATGTAATTCATGTAACCTGTGTGTGTGTGTGTGTAGGTGTGTGTGTGTGTGTGTGTGTGCGTGTGTGTGTGCGTGTGTGTGTGTGTGTGTGTGACCTTTTTGTGTGTGTGAGAGAGCGAGATCAGTCTGGGTCAGTGTGTTTTAGTGTCAGCCTCCGACAGTAAACCTCTGTTTGATTACACAGTTCACTTCAGTGCGACACAAACTCATACATGTCAAACAGCTCCGCCAAAGCTGCATCTCCAACTGATTTGACACGTCAGATAACTTTTACCAGGTCAAAAAACTACATCAAACTTTATTGTATAAATTGTAAAGTCACTTGTAATTACTTGGTAAATTCCACACACAGTGACCGAGTCACTCCAAAATGTGTCTAGTTAAAACTCCTGGGTTATTTTAAGATATAATCCAGTAGTTTTAACTAGACACAGTTTGGAGTGACTCGGTAGGGGTGACCCATATGAACTTGTGAAGGGGGTAAAAAAAAAAGTGGGAAATGGCAAGAAAGACTTTCAACCTCACAGATCGTCACCAGAGAAACACGCAAAAAGCTGCTCAGCAGTTGCAAGAAGGGATGTCAAAAGATTTCTACGCTAATTAATGAGAAGGATAACTAATACGATGTAATTTTTTGTGAAATGGTAACAAAAACAAATATTTTTTTATCTTTTAGTTGATACCCTTTTACACTGTGTTATGATTTATATTTTTTAAATGTATGGATCAATTCCTATAAAAAAACCCAAACATCTTTGTTAAATAAGAATAGTTGCCAGGAGTTTGAAAAATGTTGGGCTTTAGTACAGAGCTGACTGTGCACAACATTCACACTTTAACCAAACAAGCAATAAAAACACGCAATATTTTACATCCTGTTATGCATATATTGAGTATAAATTTTGTTAATCAAATTAGCTTAAAAATAAATGTTAAATATTTCAGGGCTGAACAGTGATGTGTTTCTTTTAATCATTGGCTTCTCATAGTTCAACATAAAAAACATAAAACACCGTAAAAATTTCAACACTTCAAACCAAATACTCTTTGTTTTGTAATCAGGCAAATGTAAGTTTCAACTCACCTCCATTGGAAGTGAGTTGTGAGTTTTTAATTCACTCTTTCTCAGTTTTAATGTTAGACATTAACCACTGTAACCTAATTTTGGGGATGGAAATGAATTGTAATGTCATGCTAAATGATCACGGGTCGATCCATATTTGACCCAGAGATGGGTTAAACTGCCTTCTTTTCATGTTCTTGGTACCAATAAATATCTATGGCATGAAAATAAGAGGGTAGTATAGTTACCAAAATGTTTTGCAAAGTCTTTCACACAAAATTGTGGATGAACAACCAAGATTTTGAATGAAAAAAGAAAACTTACATTCCAAAACATGTTTTTATTTCATAAAAATTAAGAGATATGAGAAATAAAAGAGAAGCAACTGACCCATCGTATTCATCCAGTTTGCATTCCTTCATCACTGAGAGAGCATGACCTTTCCTATCAGTTACTGCAGAGACAGACAGAAAGAAAGACACGCAGGGACAGACAGAGGGAGGAAAAGGAGAGGTGAGCAGATGGAGAGACACCGAGATGGACAACGATAAAGTGTTCATGCATGTGTGTGGTCAGATATACATGGTTGTGTGTGCTTGATAGCTGCCAAAAGAAAAAGTGGGACAACGGATATCATGCCATCTGCTGAGAGAAGGGAAAGAAAGAGAAGAGGAGTAGCTGTGAGAAAAGAGGAGAGGGAGATGAAAGCAGAGAGGAGGAATCGTAGAGAAGATGATAGAGGAAAATAAAAATGAGAATAGGGCAAAAAAACAGGGAAAGGAGATGAGAGGAAGTTGTGTCCCTCTGTCATAACAGATGGACTTAGCTCCGCCTCCAGGATCAGGTTACCTAGCGACCAGAAACTGCCATTAGCTCTGACCTTTGGACCTGGACACTTAAGCGCACACACTGAGATTTCATATAATTTTTTTATTGTTGCTGTTGTTTTATTTATTCCAATACTGAACAAATATGTGTAGCAATTGAACTGATTCTTATCACAATAAAATAAATGACTAAACTTGAATGTCCTTAAGTGTAGTAGAAAGAGATAACCAGCGGGATGAGCCAACCTGTGATGTCAGTGCGGATGTCCGCCATCTTAAAAAGAGGAGCCACATGGTCTCTGTAGATGTGAACGGCCTCCTTCTTGTGGCTGCTAGGGTTGATAAACACCTTCACATACTTGGGCCGGCTGCTGAACCCTGCACACACACATGAATACACCCGCCATGAGCCCCTCCATCACTGCCACCTGCGACGCGTTTGAGCAAACTGTGGACGATCCAGTTTACAGAAAGGGAAAAAGATACTGCAGAGTTAACAGCGTCCTCTCATATTTAAGTACATTTATGTAAGTTGCAATCAGAGTCGATAGCTTCAAATTGTCAAGGACCAAAGCTGTTTTCTTTATGCAGATTGTGTGGAAAATAAACAGCCTGTTGAAAGCAGGTTAAAAAGCTGCTCTATTGGTTCACAAAAAAACAAAAGAAAAACAGGTGAGGGATGTCATAAATTTATACTCAATTGTTAAAGCGTGCTTCATATTTTTCAAAATAATTTCTCTAATCAAATCATTTGTCCAGATTCCTTTTGTCATTTTTGGAGTCTGGGTGAGGAGGACTTGCTGAAAAAGCCCTGGGCAACCAAACCAAACTCTTTCATTAATTTGGTGAAATCAACAGGATTCATTTTATTTTGATATAATTGCAAGTTCTTACCACAATTGTACAAAAGCCACACGGTTATTTTAACATGACTCAACGCTTATTATCTCCGAATGAATCAGTTACAGGGATTTATCATTCCCATGTCTTTAGCAATCTAAAATATTAACTGGAGATGAGAAAATGTTGTTCCAATGTGCTTAAATAGATTTAGTCTCCACATATTTAGTGCAATCTGCTTTGTGAATCGAGTGCAGCCATAAAGCAAAACATTGGTAAAAATGGAGTACACTGCACGGCTTTGTGAATTCGTCTTTTGGTTATAAATAATGAATTTGGTTCTAACAACCCAGAAAGTACTAGAGTCGACTCTTCAATGACAAGTTAATCACGTAGAAACTCTTACAGCTTAGACTACAGCTCCCATTTCCTGAATATGAACAAGTCTAATGACTGCGTGTGCATGTGTGTAGTTTTACAGGGTTGTCTCCAAAATACACACATTCGCCGAGGCTCCCCCCACACAGCTCATCATTAGGCAGATTTAGAGACCGCATTATGAATCCCCGTAGACTAACTTAGATCAATACGCACACACCAGCTCCATTATCCAGCTCATGACTATAATCTGCTCCCAACAGGCCGTGACCTCGCCCTGTTAATGACCCCACTTGCACACACAAAGTGCACCTCCTACCATCACTCCATAGTTCTGTCCAGGTTCTCCGGAGATCTTATGAGGAGCCACCTGACACCTTCATCACATCGGAGACCCAACAGTGCAAGAAGCCACACCCACGTTTTTTAAACATCCTGTCCAATATTTATTACATTTTTTACTGTATCTCTATTTATATGGGTTAGCCACCATATTATTTGCAGGTAAAATAAGTATTAGATGTGTCATGGGTTTATTCAGCTTAAGTCTTTCAATACGGATAAGATCAAATTCACACCAGATGTCAGCAACAAGCCAAAAAATATCAAAGCAAATTAGTCTGCAAATAAAGCTACTGGTAAAAAAAAAAAAAGAAATATATTTGCAGAAATTGTGGAAAACCCTTTTTCTGGTAATGACAATTTCCAGCCATCTCTTGCAGGAGGAGACAAGTCACATGAATCACTCAGAAGTGATTATGACCCATTCATTTAAAACTACTTGTCTTTGAAACTTGAAGGCTATGTGGGTCCTCTGTATGCACTCTGATTGTTGCCTATTTTCATAGCTTTTCCGCTGGAGAATAGTCAGGTCATTAACAGTATTGCTTCCCTCGTCTGGAACAAATTAATAATTTCCTTGGCTTTGTGTTTGTGGCTGTCGAATGGCTTGGAAATTCCAACTTGTTTCATCTTCCAATTGTTATTAAGAATGTCTTGGTACATTTCTCAAGTCATTCTTTCTTCAGTTCACTGAGGAACGATGATGTATACCATACTTTGGCATTATGTTCTTGGGGTGGTATACAGAGCTCCTCGAAACAAGGTGTGTGAAATTAATTCAAAAGAGTTCAGCGTTGGGACCTTTTGATTTGACAGCATTTCACTGAATTGTCCAGATGTTCTGCAGCAAGATTTAAACAACACTTTTTCTTCAGCAGTGGAGTTTTATGTAGCAAGTTTTCAAAGAGATCATTCTTGAGTGAATTACTTCTTTTCATAGAAAAAAAAAAAGACCAAATGTCTAAAGCTATTCCTGAAAATCTTCATGACATTCAAATTGTTGACCCATAATTTAATTTTGTGGACAAATTCTCCCTCGTTTATTTGTATGTCTGGATTACTTGGATTGTTGCTAAAATCTGGTGTCAATTTATGTTCTTACTAGAAATATTTAAACTGAGGAAAAGACTGGCAGGTTTCAGTATGCATTTCACCCTGCGTTTTACTTTTGTTGAGATTTTTTTTTCCATTATGGTTTATGAGTAAAAGGAATTGATGAAGGATAAGTCTCCATTATTCAGGAGCCACAGACGAAAACAGTAATACTGGATGAGCTTAGTCAGTAGCATGTTGCTTTGGTTTTCCGAACCGTTGCCATGGTAAACAATCTCTGTGTTGTCAAGGATCAGTGTTGAATTTCCGACACAGGACTTGAAGCTCAACTGCTGAATGCTGTTGACAAAAACAGAGGCTCCACCTGCGATCACAAATAAAGGCATGAACTCAAAAAATAACCTCGGTTAAACTTAAATTAATAAAGCTTAACTTTACTAATTATAGAGTTTCAGTAAACATTTTGGTGCTTTATGAGCACTAAAATGTTTAGTAAATATATAATGATCATTTTGATGTTCAGTATGTATTTACAGTAGCCTGTTACAATTCATAGCTCTTGAACGTTTCAACTTTTTCATGTTAAAGCCAAGAACTTAAACTTCATTTTCTGTAATTTATGTGATTGACTATAAAACCTGAAACAGAACCATGACATAAAAAGGAAAAAAAATAGATGGGCTTCTGGTTTTTATACTAAAAAAAATTTTCAAAAATGTGGTGTGCGTTTTCATTCAGTCCCACTAAGTTAAAACTTGAGGATTTTGGTTTGGACTTTTACTGGGCCATTCCAGCATACAACTGATCTAAACCCCTCAGCTGAAGCTCTACTGTGCTCAGGGTCACTGGTCTGCTGGAAGGGCAGTCTCTGCCCCAATCTGAAGTCTTTTGCTGCCTCTAATAGTTTATATTATTTTATTTTTTTAAATTTGTTTTCCAGGTTTAAAATATATTTAGAGCCTTTAGATGCTTCCATCAACTCTGACCAGCTTTATTTTTTTCTCCTGAAAGAAGGAAACAATTTCTTGCATAGCAGGAAATGTATTTCCAGTGCTAGTTTTCTGCAACACAGAGTTTTACATTTCTGCCAAAAATTTCGATTTCAATCTCATCTGACCAGAACAACTCACACATTTAAGACGTCCCCTTCATTACTTGTTGCCTCTTGTAGGCCTCTTGGTCACATCTTTGACTCTTGGCCATGTCTTCATATGTTAGGAGTTGTGCCAAATTATTTCTATTTTCAGATGATGGATTAACTAACATCTGAGAAATGTTGAAAGTTTGGGATATTGTTTTATAATCTAAACCTGCCTTAAACTTCTCGGTGTTATCTCTGACCTGTCTGAGGTCTTCCTAGGTCTTCATGATGTTTGTCTGTTAACTAATTATCTCCAGCAAACTTGAGAGGCCTCCAAAGAACAAATGTATTTCCACTATTTAGACTCCATTTACCAGTCAGGTGACTTCTACAGAAACTTGGCGAACTGCATTTCATTTAGTAGTACAGATTAAAGTAGGTAGAATTCAAATGGACATCACACATTTCAGATTTTTTATTGTATAGAGAGGCATGGCTTTCCCTTTCACAGTTGTGTGTTACTTTGTGTTGGTCATTTACGTAAAACCGTAACTGCAAATGTATTTAAATGTGTGGTTGTAATTTAAAATACCATGAATATAATCACAACCTCAAAGCTACAATTTTTGAAATGTCCAAAATTACTTTGCTTATTGCATCATCAATCTTTGGAAATTTTATCATACTTACCATTATGCATTTTGATGCATCGACTAACAAATGTAAACATTCTACGAGGGTGGATGGAAACAGTTTCACAAGTATTTGCTTGAGCTGTAATCGAAATATTGTTGATGAAGGAATTAATCTTAATTCTGGCATCCTGACATGCAAAGACATGGATGATTGGGAGAAATTGCAGGTTCACAACTGATCACAGAGGTTTTAGGTTTCAGTCCCCACCTCCTCCTATCTATAAAGACTCCATGAGCAAATGCTTCTTCTACTTAGTGTACGTGTGTGTCAGTGGGTCACAGGGCTTTGCCTGGATAAAAACACATTCAAGCATCTCTTTAATATTTTCCACTCTGATTTGCCGGCATTATCAAAAGTTCACATTCAGATTTCTCTTCTCTCCTTTCAAGTTGAAGTAAAACAAAGATTTTTTTCCTGACAAACCAATAAAGAGAGAGCAAAGTAAAATAAGTAGGGGAGGGAGGAAGTAAACAGTCTGCTCTCATCCTGTCACTATGGATACAGAGGGATTGACTAACAAACCAGTTAATGTGTAACATAGAGCTCGCTGTAAAGGGCCATAAAGTAATTTTGATAGACAGACATGCTTGGACTGATTTCTTATTTGTAAAAAGAAATGACAAAACACAAAAAATACAACAATCAATATATGTTGCTTATACATGCTGTTAATTGAAACTTGAAAAATTAATATTTGGTTAATTGATCATGATCCAAGAAAAGGATGCATTTTTAGACTCATTCATCAACCATGAAAGGGATGAACCTTCAAGAAAGTCAAACTTTTTGAGAAAGAATAATATGCCCCAATTTCAAATGTATGATCAGTCATATGAGTTCATGAAAATCTAAAAAACATCCATTAATCACCATCCTGAAATTTCCAACTTGCCAGAGGGGGCGCTCAAAGTCCAGGTGCTTGAAGTAGTTCAAGTTGTGAAAAAACACAATTTACAACATCACCTGAAAATGTACATCCTGTAATAAACGAATAATCTAATATGGACTTATCCATTCTAAATATGTTCTGAAATCATTTAAATAGTGAAGCAGTGAATTTAAAATAGGAAAACAGAGGAAATTTTAACATTAGGCAGATGAAAAGACACTGTTACTTCAGGACCCCATTCAGACAAAAAAAAAAAGAAAAGAAAGAAAAACTACTATAAAATTACTTTATTTAATTCATTCTTTGTTCATCAATGAATAAAAAACATATTTCCGGTATTTTAAAAAGTGGCCAGTATACACTGCAGATGACTGGAGCTTTAGCTTGAACAACACAGTCATAAAACAACAACAAAACACTCCCCTATACACTTTCACAATGTACTTGTATATCTAGTGCTACATTTGCACTTTGAGTAATTTAGTTCAGGGTACAGCAAGCAATAAGATTTTAAAATTTTGATTTGATCTATTTTTCCTCTTCCATTGTCGCTGCAGCTAAGTTAAATTGCAATGTTGCAATGTTGCAATAGCAGAAATTACAGACAGCTGTGAGACCTTCCTTGCTTAGTTTTGGATGGTGGAGCAGAAAATCCAAATAAAACCAAAGATAAAGATCAGTAATGATAAAAGATGACAAGCAATTTTAGGTTTAGAGAAAAACTGCATACAGGATTATAAAGTGAAGTGCATTTAAGTGATATCAGAAAAATAAATTATGTCCACTAAAATATTAAAAGTCAGTAAAAAATTGCATAGTGAATAACTTATAGCTAACATAGAGTTAAAATATATTTCTCCACATATTATCACTGCTGGGACTTTTGCCAGTAACACTGGACTGTAAGTCTCTTCAGCTGTTAAACAAGTGCAGTCAATTATTCCGTCGTCTGACTGCATGTATTGAAACAGTCTCTATACAGCATAAATACTTACCTTTTGTAGCTCTGACTGCCATTCAGTTTCTGCACAGCATTCTGCAGCTGCCTCACGCAGCAAACGGGACAGAATAACGCTCTGGAAACAAGAAACAAGGTGCTCTCTGCTCACCATTGTGCAACTTAATGTTCGGACCTAGAGGTTAAGAAGTGGCGACGGTGTTTGCGGCGGCGAGACTGCCCACTCTGCGACACCAAGATTCATGCAACAATAGGCTTTTCATACTGACCTCTGGCTGGAAAATAGGCTTAATGTCCGCAGAGCTGCAGAGCGACTGACTGTGTTTACCTTTCACATCCACACACACATACAGAAATAGACTCCTACACTGCGGTGTTTAAAGTCACAAAGGCCGTCACAGTTTGATCTGCAGTGTGACCACTCGAGCTGACACTCGACCTGCGAGCCATTCATGCGCGTAAGTATGAGGCCCATAACGCAGCCTTGAAGAAGTTGTGACTTTGCTGCAGGGGCCTCGGGGGTAATCTGGTTTGATGGACAGACAGACGCACAGTCAGACAGGTGACCAGCGATAACGTGTCAGGCTGATGCCATGGTGGGGGAGCGATGGCAGCCCGAGTGTCAACTTTGACCTCCTCATTTAATGATTGCTTGTAATGTCTCTGTTGGGTTCAGCATAGATGCAGAAGCAGAAAAAAGCTGAAATGTAAAGCATGTTCATGCGACTTAAATCCATACACACAGCACTTCAACATTTCTATTGTGAGTTAACAGTCAGCCAGGCACTGCCCACTACAGTGCACCTGGGAAATCAGCGCATGGGAAACTCAGAGAGCAGAAGCATCCAGGACTTCACTGAAAAAGCTCCTGACAGGCAGATGGCTGCTGCTGAGGAAGCTGCCTGATTTACTAATAGATTAGCTGGTACACTCTTAAGTAGGGGTGTAATGGAAAATTTTCTGTACAGTCCTTTCAGTCGGCAGTCACCAAAACTAATGCAGACTTTTAAATTAGAGCACATGCAGGAAGTTTTGGTGCAAATCTAAAGTGTAATTTCTACATTTCTCTGCGTAAACAAAGCAGAGAACTCCTCTCTGTTACTAAGGTCTGCTATTTAGGAACATCACATTAAAAGTGCACAACACCAAAGCTATATGTCACAGTTTTTAACACCCATGAGGTACGGAGCTTATTAATTACTCAACTGAAACAACATCAAATAAAAAGTAAGGTGCAGAGAAAAGGTTAAAGTTCAAATCTATCTGCTTCTAGCGTTCAGCTAGGGTTTCTACCAGCTTTGCTTATCTAGATACAGGATTTCGTAAGAACAACATCCCCACATCATGATGCTGCCAAAACTATGTTTTACAGAGGAGAGATGTGCAGTGTTTTATTTCTGCATGTAGTTTTGTTTTGTCTCATCTGACCAAAGTAGTGTTGATTTCAGTGACCAAAGCTACAGTGTTAATATTTCATCTATGGTCTGAAATTTAACAAAAAGACAATTAAAATAATAATAATAATTATGCCAAAAATGGTAGTGATGTTCAACAAAGAATGAAAATTCAGTGCTAGACATTCAGTCACCAATAAAAAAGTTTTTACCTCATGTACTGCAACCTTTCAAGTAGACCAGTTTTTTAGCTAATCTCTTCTGCAGACAACAGAAGAAAACAAGCGCTGACAGCATGATCGTTACTACTGCTGAATGTGTATGTGTGTAATCTGTGCGTCTTTGTTCTTCTGGATTATGAGATTAGCTCTCCTGTCTGATGTAATTCTGACTCACCTCACTAAGATGAATGTGAACAGTCTTGATGGAAACGATTGCAACAAAAAACACAGCTAAAATGACCAAAAACTGAAATTATGCTCAGTAGTTGATTATCTACCGTATTTCATTATTGATTTTAGTGCAAATACAGATGCAAATGGGGGTGAAAAGGTTAATCAGAATTAATCAATTATTGAAATAATTGTCATCTAACTTAATGATAGATTAATTGTTAACTGGTGTATACAGATGCAAAGAAATATATAAGTTCCCATAAGAACAATATAATCGGAGTAGTAAATGAAGCCAAAACTGTTCAGAAAATGTACATTTTGCATTTACAATAAATATATTTAAGGTAAATATGTACTACCTAGAACTCCTCCAATGACAGTTTTAGCTTCACCTGGTTCAAATTCTGTAAAAAACAAAATCTCCTATTAAGTAACTTTTACTATCCAATTAATAATTAGTTAATGCAAACATTAGTCAATTTATCTACAAATAATCAAACACTAAAGGGATGCTATGTTATTGGATTTAAGGCAATAAAATGTTTATTTTCCTATTTAAGAAAGGGACTGAATCATTTGTTTTCTGCATCTTTTAAAGTTTAAATAAAGGCTAAATAAGCGTAAACAAAGTCTATTTATTGATACATTTCTGTCTAATATGATTGTCTTATTCCCAGCTGCATGACTCAGAAGTATTTGCATAATCATCTTACAATGTGGCAATCACAGATGAACTGAGTCATGTTTCCATTGCTCTCATCTTATGTAACACAAGCAAGCCGACTCTTAGCTTGGACTGTCAGCAAGTCTATCAGAGTGATACCACGCTTGGTTTTATTTATAAAA
Organism: Alfaro cultratus; assembly: GCA_903066825.1. Taxonomy (NCBI): domain Eukaryota; kingdom Metazoa; phylum Chordata; class Actinopteri; order Cyprinodontiformes; family Poeciliidae; genus Alfaro; species Alfaro cultratus. Next base: position 17,928 of record CAEFZX010016010.1, on the reverse strand, counting down.
ATGACCAAAACATTTACCTGTGAGCAGTTCTTTCAGAGTGTTATACCAGGAGTGTGTGTGTTCTGCGGAGGCGTTGTGGAGGTGCAGTGTGTCCTCCTCCAGCCTCCGTCCTCTCCTCCTGCTGTGGAAGAGAGCGAGGCCGAGCACGGCTCCCCCCGTCTGCTGGCCCGCCATTCGCCTCCTCTTCACCTTCACGGCAAAAACGTCCTGCAGCAGCACCACACCTGCCTGCACCACGCTCCCTTCCCCTGCAGCGAGAGATGTGGACAGGGTAACAACACGTGAGCTCAAAATGCTAACTAAGACAAAATCTATAACATCTCCATCAGATCCAGATAAAATTAATATCACCTTTGACATTAATGGAACATTTAATACCCATTTATTTAAATGGTCAAGTAGTTTATTCTGCACCATAAAGTAAATTGTAAAAAAAAACTGTAAAAAACTAGTAATTACAAATACATTGCAAGAGATTAATGGAAATATTTTCATACTCTTTAGTTTAACCTTCACCTGAAGGATGAAGGTTAAACAAGAAGGGTCAAACTGCAGCTAATTATGTAATATCGTCTGCAGAATTATTCACTAATCTATTGATTGGCCTAATGCACAGTCACATCCTCCAATCATCCGGCTTAATCAGGATGGGTATCTGAAATCTGATTGGTCCACGTCAGATAAACCATCTAATTCTCTCAGGAAGCTGTCAGCACAGTTAATGTCGCACACTGCATTACATAACTCTCACATTTTATTCAAAACACACACAATCCATACTTTTTATTTGGTTAGATTTCTTTAAGCTGATGTAGCCAATGACTGACTGCGGGATGGATTATACAAGAATAAAACTGAAAATGTTGTTTTAGGATACTTTTAAATAAGACTGTTCAGACATTTCAGAATAAAAAAGATTTAAACCACTTGGTGTTGTTTTGATATTTTGACAAGCCAGTGTACGGAATGTATTTGAAGGCACCATAAAAGCACAACGGTTTGGACTCGGCAGGACAGTGCCAGTGTTCTGTCGCATCTGTCTACAGACCAGTCTAAGCACCTCAATTGACTGGCTCATGCTGCGGGCAGCTGGATTTGGACTTCCAACAGATTATCCTTCAGTACCACTGACATCTACATTTATCTTGATGATGTTACAGGTGAGTAATTCAGTTAAATTCAGCCAACTTTTTTTTCTCTCCTGGAGCTGCATGAACAGCCTTGATGAGAGTCCTCTCTCTTCTGTTTTGGTGTCACTACAGAATATTCTGAATGTTTCCCGTTGCACCCCTGGGAAATATCCATTAAAAATAGTAAGCACAAAAGGGGGCAGATCTTTCCATGTGTTAAAAAAATGATTTTTTTCTTTTTATGAATTCAACATGAGAATATTTGTATTAGGCTACATGTGATGACTCCTTTCACAGCAGATGGACAAAAAAGTTCCGTCTACTAATGAGAAATAATAATCCACTTAAATTATCTAAAATATCAAAACGTGTTGATTTATACCAACATGATCTGATTTAGAATTAAAGCCAGATTAAAGAGCGACCTACTTTATGTTCACTTGTCAAAACTACTCATACTGTGACACATACAATTTCTTTTACAGTTTTAGAAGAGAGCAATTCTTAAGCTAAGGACAATATTTATTTACTTTTCGGAGTCGACGCAAATAAATAAATAAAAAATACTAGACTGCAGCTCTGCCAGTAATCATAACTGGATGATATTAACTAAAACACCAGTTCATTAGAAACAAGAGAGCATGCAACAGCATAAAAAAGACAAAGATTTGAATGTGGACCAATTCATCAGGAAACGGTTCTAAATGGTTATTGGTGATTAACCTCCTCTATGGGAACAACCCTCCTGCTGTTATCAAACACTAAATACCCCAAATCATCCACCGTTGTTTCCCCCGAGAACCAAGCCTCCATATGTTGAGGTCATGGTTCATGTGTTCAGATGACCTGCTATTGTTGTTGTAGTATTTTCTGCAAGCAAACACAACACTGCTCGTAGGACTTAAAATAGAGGGGTAGAGATACCAAAAATTGCAATAAGTAAAAGCACCTTTAGGTTTTATTCACTCTACCTTTTCTCTGGATCTCTCTGCATACCTCATTCGATGAACCTGGACCAATTTGTCAAACTGTATTTGATGGAAAAACCCGATTGCAGAAATCAAGAGGTGAATGAATCTGGTAAACTAAAATCATTCCATTAAGTCACCAAAGTTTTAAAACTTAATAAAATTATAATATTTATAAATGGCCCATTCAGACTACCTAATCTAATCAGCAGGAAAGGCTTTGTGTCTTTATCTTTGCAAAAAAATATGACTCTGATCTGTGCTGATGGAGCCTATAGAGAGGCTGCAAACACACAGGCACTGGTTTGTTCCAGATGGAGGAAAGTTTCCCATCATGACCTCACAACCCACTGTGCCAACACACACACATGCACACGCACCCACACGCACACACCCACACGCACACACACACACACACACACTACACAGTGGCAGTCCAGTCTCATGGTGACCGGGCCATGTGGTAACTGTAGGGAGTTTTGGATCATAGTGTGATCACGCGCATACACAAAATCCCACAAGCACAAACATATGTGTTCAGAGGATAATCATATATTTCCTTTGGACTACACCTTATATCTGTACCATGTTATCCAATAACTTGTGCTGTTATTATAATGTTGGTTACAAAATAGCATCTACTAGGCAGATGAATTTTAAACCCCCTTTGTAAGTTGTTACCTGTTAGTAATGTTTCGGTGATAATAGGAAATACAATAACCTAACATCTATTTAAATGCAAACAATGATTTGGATTCTATACATTTCATAGTCATAAGAATGCACCCAAGAAAAACCTGAAATATAATTATGATTTTCATTCTGAGCCTCAATTCACTCCACAAAGAAAAGTTAGAATACGGCAAGATTTTAGAAAACGCAAAAAAGATTTTTCACTAAAACAGTGAAATCTGATGCCATCTGTTCTCATAATAACTGATTAAAGGAAGAGAAACTCTGCTAAACAAATTGCAAAGTTGTATAACTACACCTGTAGCTGTCCTGAGCTTATTTTTCTCATATAAGACCAAAATAACATTAAATTCACTGCGATTAATCCAGTATCACATTGGACTTCTTTTAAAATGTGATCTAAATCGCAAGTGCTGTTTCAAAACAGGCTGGGAAACTAAAACCTCTTCTTGAATACCAACTCAGAGATTTGTTTTTTTATCTCTTATGAAACCAGTAATTAAGCAAATCTGCATTATCTCTTTCAAGAAGGACTGATACAGTGTTCAAGACAGAAAGAATCAATATAAAACTAAATTCCTCTGTTTGGATTTTTCATCATCATTATCACCAATGTTTTTGCTAGTTATCAGTCAATTGGAAATGCTAAAGTCCAATATTTTCCCAATCAAAATAAACCCTATGTAAGAGTTGACAATAACAATGTTTGTTGTGGAAGCTGCAACTGAGTGAGGAAGAGTTAAAATGAGCAGAAGTGAAAATTAAGTTCTTAAAGCATCCATTTTTCCTTTGGAGGTTTTGGCAACAAAAAGAAGGCATCTGCCATAGTACAGCAATTCATAACCATCTCTCCATTTGTTTGGTGAACTGACCAGAAGCTGACTTCAGCAGATACTAGCAAAGCTACTACAGGGGACTGGAAATTAACCATAAAAGTCAGATTTTAATGTTAAAGCAACTCAACTATCCATGGCTTAAAACTCTCTTATCCACCTGCAATAATGCAAAACTAATCTCTCTGTCTGACAGCTCCGGTTTCAGTTTCCTAACAGAAACAGATTACATGAATTTATGTTTAGAAATAAACAAGAGCAGATGATCCATTTATATAGAAATATCTCATCAACACACAGAAACACACACACACACACACAGCGTGCTGACAGACTGCCTATGTGTATGTGTGCGTTAATCTCCTCACACTGAGAGACTCTAATAACCCCCCACGGGCCGAACCAACTGCTCTCTAGTGCTGCCAACACACACGCACGCACGCACGCACGCACGCACACACACACCCACACACACACACACACACACACGCACGCTTACGCAGTGCTGGCTTAATGACATTAGCTTGGATGAAATACAACAAAACAGATTGGCTTCAGACACACAAACACATTGAATTTACACCTTCATCCTGCTTCACTAACCAGTTCGGTCTGAATGGGTTCCAACTAAAAATCTACCACACAACAGGAAAGCACTAAATATGAGCAAAATGGTACAAAAACATTACAGAAATGTGAGGAAACTAGAAGCTGTGGGCACTTGTAACTTTGTAACCCTTTCAGTTCAATATTTACAGAAAATATTTTCAAATACTCATCGAGTATTGATATTGGGAGAAATCAGAATTAATTTGATTTGTAAAATATATTACTGACATGCACAAAACTTTGATAATATATTCCTTTGTGAGACAAAGTGCCTAAAGAACTTCGTTGACTATTGTTTCAAACAACTTTCCTATCATCATAACAATTTCTGGTCACTAATCACTTCATGTGTGGTAATATTCTTAAAGCAGCAGACTTGTCATTAATCCCATGGTGAGCACTACAAATTGATCACACCGAAGCATCTACATATAAGCAATGCCTTCTTAGACCAAAGGGCTTTCAGCATTATGAATTATGTTTACAATGAACACAAACGGTTATATATGTAATGCATGTTTGCAAATATCTTTAAGTTTCAGGTTGTGTCAAACAGACAGACCGTCCCCATCACAACACCAGCTACATTCCTAGGGAATGTAGCTGGTGTTGCATTTTGAGCAGCATAAGAGTTGTTCCCATTGTAACTGACCTGTGGGACTCTCTGGTACGATGGGGGTCCATGTCAGCCTGGTTTGTGTGAGCAGGACATCATGGCTCTTTTTCCCCACTTTGAAGATCCCTCGCATCAACACACTGTTACTGACAGATCCAAAACACACACAGAGTTTGAGCTTATTTCAACCAATCAGATGTTATTTACACATGTCCATCACTAAAGTTACAAATAGATCAATCATTAAACCAATCAAATAGGTTTAAGGTGAAAGAGGCTTTCACGTTATCTTTTCTCAGGCCTTCTCATGTATGGAAGACAAGTAGGGTCACTGAAGAAATAAAAAGAAAACAATAATGACTTTAATCTCAGAATTGTGACCTTACTGGAGATGAGTGCCTTAGAGAAATCAACTTCAGTGACAGAGAAGGGAGTCATCCAAGCTAGTTCTTTTTATATGACAGGAGACGTCAGAATTCTGGGAAAACAGAGGCTGTCTTACAGAAGCAGTGTCGTCAATCAGAGGCTTCTTCGGATAGGTTGCAAGACTGACTGCTATTGGAGACCACAGTATCACCATCTACAATGACTCTTTTGAAAATAGTTGGTTGATATGAGTTACAGCAACATTTAATTTACCTTTGAGATAAATAAACTATTTTAGAAAGACATTAAATCTTTTTTGTTCAGTGGCCAGTAATCATCTTGTAGTCAAAACCCCCGATCAGAAAAGCAAAAAGGCTTCTCGTCATTAAAGTAGGATGGATTGTTGAGCTACACAAACAAGACGTCTTGCAACACTCCATCAATGCCAAGGTTGTTTGCAGTACAGTCATTTTAAATCTTATAAAACATCCTGAGTGGGTTGAGACAAAAAAGTCACATAGTGGACCGAATAAAAAAACCCTGACTCTGCCAGAGGACACAATGAGCTGTTCAGGAAGACAGAAGTAGATCATCAACCCAAATTAAGGCCCCTACCGACTACATAGGATGGCATCTGGGAGAGAAGAGCTAATGAAGCATAAAAGATCCTCAAAAGCGTCTTTATGCTACCCCTGAACACAGGAACAACTTTTCTAGCGGCTCAGTGATTGCAGCAACACTGTATACTCCCATTTGTCATGCTACAATGTCAGAAGTATGTCTAACCTAGTTAGAATCACAACATATTTAAGAAGAGGTTTTTCTGGACACATTTTTGTTAAAAAACAATGGTGTCTGAAGAAATATCAGAGGTTTGTCAATGTTCTTGTAGTGCAGCCTGAGGCAAGCATAAATAAAACAGTGGGGATCTCAGTTTGTACCACCAGCTAGTAGCTATTTCATCATTGTGTACTCATCAAGCTGTTCAGTAACAGAACAGTGCAAACAGCCCCCAACCTAATGATTTCTCAGAGGGTTTTCTGATACTGAAAGTGCATGTGAAGTACAGTGTGAACACAGAGTGTCATCAATCAATCAATCAATGAGTCAATATTGCCCACTGTGCTTAGTCACAAAGTGGTGATGTAACTCACAGGTGTAATGATCATTGTGAAAATGTTTTTTATCTCCACTTATATTTCTGTGGTATTGGAGGAATCACTTAGTTTATGACCATGAGTTTTGCTCTTATCATTCTAAAGGAGAAATTCAGGGGGAGTAAGAATGAAGAACATATTTTTACCAGGATGTATTAATAATAAACGTTAACGTAGTGCAAGTTAAGAACTGCCAAAAGACCTGCGTGGTTGAAAATGTCCTGTGTTGGAGGAAGACCTACAGTTTGAATACAGCAAACATAAAAGAGCTAAAGCAATGGTCAACAAGCAGGTTGAGTGTTTTAACTCCTTAACCCCTAATATTTAAAATTAGTCAGAATGTAAGCAGTTTTGTTTAAAAACATTTTTTAAAATGGTCTCAATTTAAGCAATTTATGCATTTACTATGCACAAATATGCAACTCTGCAAGCATAGATGGATGGATGGATGGATGGATGGATGGATGGATGGATGGATGGATGGATGGATGGATGGATGGATGGATGGATGGGTGGATGGATGGATGGATGGATGGATGGAATGCTAGATGTGCACAATTTTTACAATGAAATTCTGATTGAAACCTGCCCATATAAAATGAATGAGAAATTTCAGAGTAAATTTATTAGTTAAATTCTATTTGTTCCATGAAAGTAAAAAAAATAATAATAAGTTACCTGGAAAAAAATAAAAGAATAATTTCCAACCAAGGGTGCACTCGGAGTTGATGTGCTTCTCACCTTACATATAAAATCTCAACTGTTATACCTTATCAACATTAATAATATGGTGTGAAAAAGTAAAAGTTGAATCATCAACCACTTCCGTTGAAAGAGGCCTTTTATTTTGAAAGAATTCTCTAAAAGGCTTATCTGCATAAATCCTCCCTTTCCTCTTTCATTTACTGTTAACTTTCTAACATGAACGTGTGGAGGAACTTCATTTACTCCTCACCTCTTCTCTTCTTCTTTCTCCACCTGCTCCTCTTGTTCCCGCTCTTCCTCCTCTTCCTCCTCCTCCTCCTCCTCACTTACCCTTCGCTTCTCTATCTTTTTCTTTTTCTTCTTCTTGCTTTTGTCTCTCGGCTCCCGTTGCGCTTCAACCACAAGCTCCGACATATTTACACGTTCACTCGAGGAAACAAACAAACAAACAAAAAAGAAAACACCACGGATATAAATTTGTTTCTGTCCGATAAACAAGCAGTAAGCTGATCACGGTGTGTATTTCCGGGGTCTCGTCGCTATGGAGACAGGTAGCGGCTTCATCGGGCACGCGGCCGATCCGCTGGAGTGTAATCAACATGCATGCGTGGTCACACGCAGGGGCGCGCACGCATGTTTTTGTAATATTTTGGGAAACGCCTGTCCCATTTCCTACCAGACAGAAATTATTTGGTTAAATGAAAACTATTTCAAATCTAAATCAGACACTTATATGAGTAATATTATATTTAACTGTGATAAATTCAATCAAAAAAGCTGGGATCTTGGGATCTCGGTGACATATTTCATACAATCGTTTTTCTGAAAATTGTAAACTGTCCCTTTTCCACTGAATGGAGTTCTGATCCTTGTTTGGGTTAATCTAGAGTTATAAAATATGACAGATTATGATCAAACTAAAATAACTCCAATTTATGCATAATCCAGCATCCTTACAGCAAACCAAAGGTGTTTTAAATCATTGGGTGTCAAAGCACATATGAAACAATACTAAATCATCATCTGTATAAAACACCCTATGAGAAATGTTTGCATCTTTGCACCTAGCTACCAAAATGCATTTTAAAAATTATTTAAATAACCAAGACTCATTGCAATTTGCATAGTGTAGCTACTGGAACAATTTATATTGTGGTGAATATTGTGATTTTAAAATAATGAAAATTTGAGTGAAGCAGTGGGGATATTTTTGTGAAATGGGATTTTCTGCCTAACTAGGTCACACATTTTCAGAAAAATCCAAAACCTTCAAAAATACATTTCTTTACAACGCCTAGTGGAAGTCATGGAAATAAAAATAAATTAATACATGATTTTAACCAAATGTCCTGTGCTTTTGCTGCTATTGAAGGACTTACATCCACTGACGAAATATATGACTTTTTGCAAAAGGCCAGTGAAGAATGTCTCTTGGGGCATCCTGCAGTTTGGTACACCTGGATTGTTGTCATGATGTGTGTCCTGTGATGTTATTTAACAGACACCTGCCGGCCAATCAGAAAGGATGGGGGGTGGATTGTGGTATTAATTCCATATTATGAGCTCCGGCTCAAACACTCACTCAGCATGTGTGCTGTTGGCAGATGGCTGAGTTTAAATCTGCATTAATCAGTGTTATGATCAGTCAACAGACTGAAACACAAAACCCCAATCACAAAGACTGCTCACAATGCAGCTGTATTGCTCCTAATGCTGCTGCTACTGTTGCATGATATTTTTAGGATTCTCAAATAAGGGTGAAATGTACTTTACAGATACCATTTAAGAAGCTTCTTACAGCTTGTATGCTTCCTTGTTTTCCTGAGACTAAGAAAAGCTAAGCAAGCCTTTGTTGTAACAATGCTTCTTTCCACTATTTCTTATATCACTGGAAAACCAATCTCTTTCTACTTAAAGTTTGTCAAATAGCTTATTCTGCTATTAATTCTTACTTGGTGTGTTTTATTTGATTGCATGATTGAATTTATCAATTTATTCATTCCCCAGCCTGGGCTTTGAGTTTAGAATAAAAAAGAACCAGAACAGGCACCATCCTCCTCATGATGGTTACCAGCTTGGACAAGTAGTGCAGGATGACATCCATCTTCTCAAACCAGCATTTATGGCAGGTCAGTCAAAGTGTTGCGTGTTTGAATCTGGCACAACAGTGAGGTCCAAGCTGCTTCCAAAAATGTTCAGAAGGCAGATCTTTGAATCTCAAGGAAGCCTCTGGTTAATCCAATATCAGTCTCACTTGCAACTTGTAAAGGTTTATACCGCTTTGCAAGTTGTTGTTTTTTTTGCCTGCAAACCACATGTTCAACTCTCCCAATATTTAGCTACTTATTCAGCTTAACCAAAACAAAACACAAATTTCCTTACATACAATTTTATCTCATTTTGTTCTGTTTTTGTTTGGTTTTGAAATAACGGTTGCACTATAATTATTTCTTCATCACTTGATAAAGAGTATTTTCTTCTGCAGTCTTTTGCTTAATAACGTTCCACTTCAACGAGGAGAGTAAATGGGGGGTATATGGCCACCATATTGTCCCAGTTGACTTACACACACTGACACACTATCAAGCAGTAGGACATTAGTGTGTGTGCATGGAGGGGGGCTCTCATGCATAAACAAGATCATTTTCATAAATTAAAATCTCGCCTGCAGAACGAACATCTGTGCCCTTCACACACACATACACACCAATCCTTGTTTTGTCCTTCACATAGTGGGATAGTGTTGTTAACATGGTATTCTCTGCTAGGAAATTTGTTGTCTTTTCTCTTCTGTCAACATGAAATTCCTCCAAACTCTTTTCAGAGGACTTACAAAGAATTTTACAAGGCATGAGCTTAGCAAAGAGTGTGTTATGTTTTATATGTTTTATGGTCTAAACCGTAGTGTTTTTGTGATGTTGTTGCAGATAAATTGAGTCTTAACAGGTGAATGACATGAAATTTCTTTTAATAAAAGGCCTTCATAAACATCTATCTTATAAAATATGAACAAGAGTCACATGAAATGATAACATAACGCTACAGAAACCATATAAAAAGCAAAAACTTAAAAACAACATGAACAAGATTAACACTTCAGCCCGACAACAGCCCAACATCGCCTCACTCACAGACCCCAAAAATATAGAAAAATCTTTATTCTTTCAACATTTGGAATCATCATCTGAGCATTGCTCAGATTTTTAACAAGATTGCATAGTTTTCTCCAGATTATTGCTCATTGATTGTTGATTATTTTTAAATGATAATATGGACACTGACAAGACATTCGAAGAGCGACTCCTGCCAGGTGAAGCGCTACAGAGAAGGTTACGGCATTGTTGGATTGCCATTATAAAGAGAAGTTAAAGACCTTGATGAGGACAGAAAGATGAAAAACAAGACAGCGATTAAAAAATAGTGGTCTTCTCATAGCATGGTCTCTTTGTCTTCATCGGTCTCATGGCCCTTCATCCTCAGGAGTCATGAAAGATGGCGTTTAACTGGGCGTTCATCAGCCGTTCGTGGTGTGAGTGTCCGTCAAACCCCATCAGTTGTTCCACCTGCATCTCACCGCACCGTGGGTTGGGCCCCCCGTTGCCATAGATGGAGGGATGGCCACCACCTCCTCCGCCTCCGTAGTGCACGCTGAAGGAAAAGCTCTTGTCGTAGTCGGAGCCAGCGACTGGCTCGTGCTTGAAAGACGAGAAGTTACCGTTGATGCTCAGGGGCGGGCTGAGAGGTGGGTCGAACGCCGGGCCATCGGACACCAGGACTCCATCGAAGAAGGGTTCTAAGGAACCGTATGGCTGACCTTTGACCTGGTGGAAAATATGGGAAGGGTCCATGGTACCGTAGGGGGGGCTGGGCAAACCGGCTGTCAGTCCAGGGCTTTGGTAAGAGAAGTGTCCGGGATACGCGGCGGCACCGGCAGGGGGAAGGTGCGTGGGCATGTCCGGTGTCTGCTCTGGGAGGAAGGTCCGAGGGTTCAGCTGAAGGCAGCCTGCCACCAGGTTGGTGGTCGGCTGAGAAAGACCTGAGAACACAGAGAAGGTTTACGGTCAGTATCGATCGATGATTTGGAATGAAACAAGATCTCATGACATTTCCCTTTAAAGTGAAACCTGTCTCATGAAGTGCTATCCGTTATTTTGTCTGGAGAAGTTAGTCTGAGTTGTTATTATGAGTCTCTGATTTTAAGCTGAGTGCTCAGATTCAGATAAATCTTTGTTTAAAACTTTTATTTTGAAGTTAGAAAGGAAGTAGTTCTCTGCTACAAAGGAGGCCTCCTCCTCTTTAACCTGTTCTTTTTCTCACCATTTTGGAAAATCTTTATGAAAAACAAACTGACAAGATTCAAGCAATTTGTAGGCACTGTACTTTAGCTGCTAATGATATCAAAATCATTAGCAGCTAAAGTAGAATTTGTTCTTTCATAGTTTTTATGTATTCTGCACTGGATGTGGTCACCTCTATTGTTCCAAATCCAGAATATGTAGATTTAAATGCAGTTAACGATTCATATATATTTTTTTGGTATTAGCCTAGACAAATATGAGAAAAATATGAACTATTAGTCATTATTTATTGCCTATAGTTCTTGTCTCATTTTCCCAAACCCAATTTTCTATATTTTCCTGTCAGAAGAGCTTCATGTTTTGTCCCTAGCAATGAAATGTAACAGCACTTATATATTCTCAAATAACTGTCTTTGAGAATATAGTAGTTAGATGTTCTTGAACATATGGTCACTTATTATTACTTGCCACATTAAGTAGCAAGTACATAATAAACAAACAAATGGCCACATCTGGCCTCCTCTTTTATCGGGGCTCCTCTTTTAATGTCTTCTGATCTACTAGAGCATGCAAGTGTGAAAATGAAATTGTCAATTTGGGATTTGCATTACCTCATCAAAACGTTTCACTATAATTTCGTCAAGTATGTTCTAATATTGCTTAGGATCACAGTGCTAAACTTCTCACCTTTGCAAAGCGCATGGACGAAACTCATAAGGTCAGGGGCCTTGCCAGACCGCAGGATCTCACTGAGAGCCCAGATGTAGTTCTTGGCGAGGCGCAGGGTCTCAATCTTGGATAGTTTCTGGGTCTTGGAGTAACAGGGGACGACTTTTCGGAGACTCTCCAAAGCGTCGTTCAACCCATGCATGCGATTTCTCTCCCGGGCGTTGGCCTTCATTCGACGGACCTTAAACCTGTGCAGACAGAAAAAGAGTTATTAAATATATATTGGAGAGGTATTAAACAGATGTAGGCTGATCAACAAATTGTGTAGCCTACTGTCTATTCAATAAGGAGTGGCCATGTGTTGTGTACAATGTAAGAAAATCTAAAGGATTTGTTTTCTTTCCTTTTTTATATTCGAATAACCTACATTTAATTTCATTAGAATTTGTTAAAAATCTAAAATACTAAACAAGCCAATCATCATTTAAAGTATTTCAGACTGAATAGTTTAACAATACAACTGACTAATATAATTATTTTAACGCATTTTAAGTACAATTATTTTATAAAAATAAGCAATGCAATGAAAAGTGTTTTGTCGCAGGAATTATGTGAGTGGTGTTGGGGCAGGATTGGGGCAACACTCAACCAACTCGTGTCCTAAATGTCATCTTTGCAAAGTTCTAAATTGTAATTAGACAAGTGTTAAGATCAACATGTTGGTTTACACGTACTGTTTGCTACCGGTCTTTTTAATTTGTTCACAAGTTGATTTTTAGGAAAAGATGTATAGAAATAGATTGCAGTCATAAAGGTTGACTCACACAAAGCGCATGTGAGACGACAACAACAAAAGAAATCAATTTGAGAAGGAAGTTTAACAGGGTTACTACAATAGACACACTGATATGCCCCTTTTAAGCCCTTTTTCTGAGCATAATGCTGGGAATGAAGGAAGTACAACTTAATTTTTAAACAGCACATTTCATACACTTTGTGAAACGTGGTCAAATATTAGAACAAACTTTATAAATTTATACTATTAATATAATTAAGGCAAACTTTTGTTTCTTTTGAGCCTCAGTCTCTCCTTTGTTTTGCATTATTGTACATTACATGAAATGATCATGATTTGCACCAGTGACAGAAAACACCATTCTACATGGGTGGAACTAAGAGTTCAAGGAAATCTGTATAAAATACATGTTGCATGGATTTCATGTTCTGAGGGGTCTTTATTTAGATTTTACATTTCTGTCATCTGATAACACATTTAGTTACTGTGTCATAAATATTGTTTCTACATTCAGGGTGTCTCTTTTACTCGTTTATTTATGTAATGTCCACAAGCACGTTTTTACTATTTGCCAGAAGGACAAACCTCTGAAGACGAGCCTTGGTCATCTTTTTCTTCTTCGGCCCTCGCCTCTTGGGTTTGTTCTCCCCGTCCTCCTCTTCCTCCTCATCCTCCTCGTCGTCTTCCTCCTCGTCCTCCTCCGGATGGTGGAGAAGGTCCTCCTCCTCTTCCTCCTCTCCAGCTCCCGCTCCTGCCCTCTCGGTCTCTCTTTCTGCGGGGCTGCAGAGCTCCCGCTGCTCGTCCGACTCCACCGACGTGAGCTCCTCCCTCACAGACCTGGTCATGATGCTGATACTCTGCGAACAAAAAGATGGAGTCCATTTTATTATTATTATTATTATTATTATTATTATTATTATTATTATTATTATTATTATTATTATTATTATTATTATTATTCAAAGTGTTTCCAAGCGCTTGTCAGTGTTTTTTGTAAACCAGTCAGGTTTTATTTTATTTCCGATTTGGAAAAAGTGGTTCATTTACAATAGGCACGACTCAAGTTTTTAACTTTATTTCCATCACAATAAGGTTATAAACGAATGGAAGAACATTTTAATCCAGCTTTAGGGTTGGCGGTCATGCGTCAGTGTACGCGCAGGTCCGACAGCAGAAACCGGATAAATGCGACTTAAAAGTGGAAGTAATACAAATTTAGCTGAGGCCCACTGACCTAATTGAAATATTTAATTGGGACGACGTTGCGATTTTTATTCCACAGCACGCGCGATTGCTTTCTAACCGTTTTAAGACAACAATAACAACAACAAACAAATAAACAAACAAACAAATAAATAAATAGATAGATAAAAGAAGGCAAAAGCAAAAGACGGAACAATCCTAACTCAGAAAGAACCAATTGTTTGTCCGCATTTAACTAACCAACTCAACGAACGAATGAACGAATGAGTGGATTAATAGTAAATAAATAAGTAAATAAATGAATAAAAAAATAAATTCTTAAATGACCTTCCATTTAAAATCGACCGTCTTTTGAGTAGTTTTGTATTTAAATACATGAAGTTAATATACCTATAATAATAATAATAATAATAATAATAATAATAATAATAATAATAATAATAATAATAATAATTCTTTTGTGCTTTTGAAATAAAATATATATTTTTTCCTTGTCTTCTGCTGACTTGTCCCGTTCATTTGTCGCGGATGTGATACAGGTGGACATGAGAACATTTCGCTCGACCTCAGTCATTTAAGAAGAGCAGTAAAGAAGAAAAGCAGGATACGAGAAAGATTATCTAACTGGAATATTTAATTAGATTTTTTTTTATGCAAGCATAAAAACATGTTGAGCATAAATAATTATCAAATAGAAAAAAAATATTAAATTGGATACAAGGTAATTTTTCTATTTAGAAATTAGCTGTAATTGTTGTAGATTTTTGTTTTATTGTTTTAATTAGCTCTTCCTGATTGAGACAAAGTTTCCAGGCAACCTATTAATGACTCTAATAAAGCGATTTAGACCCTCGGGACTCCTTTAATTTTAGTGTAAACTACCCTAATGAGAATTCACTCATATCCTACTGTATTCATAGCCAATAATATTAATAACAATATTAATATTATTAATCAATAACCTACCTGTTGTTTAATGAACGGTGCTCGTCAGTTCGCAGGCATCCCGCGCGCTCTGTCTGTGTCCGTGCGTGACTGTGCGTGATCTGAGGGGAGCTTTCTGTAGAGAGTGCGAGATGCTGCTGGTTTTATACTCAGCATCACAGACACGCACACACACCCAAGCCCACGTGCGGGGGGCCGTGAGTAATTAGCATACCGAGGTTCCACCCTCCCGGCACGCGCCATATGGTGCTTACGTCATTAAGACGCGAGTCTCTCTCTCTCTCTCTCTCTCTCTCTCTCTCTCTCTCTCTCTCTCTCTCTCTCTCTCTTCCTCTCTGCTTCTCTCTCTCTCTTTGTGATGAAACTTGACCATCTGTCAACTCAAACACACCGCACTCCAAAATATACCTGAAGATGATGCCAGCATCCTCCTCATCGTCACTGTTATCAACAAAGTCATTGTCATTAACAATGGCAACTTAAGTACTTGAATACTTTGTGATGATGACTGACAGTGCTAGTAATAAAGGTAATAGATATCTTATGGGGGGGATGAAATTAAGAAAGTAATACCCATGTGTTTATAATAACATTACTTGTGGATAATGAACATATTGAGCTTGCTGTTCATCTGGATGCTGACTAAATCAAATCAGATGTGTGTTTTTCAAATTCTCACCTATTTTGACATCATATCACAGAGACCTTTCTTTGTTTCTGAGTTATAAAAGATATTGTTGATTATTCACATCCAAGATCAAAACCAGTGTAAACCTGCCAACAAAACAGGAATGTGATCGCTTGAGTTGTTACTGTTGTCATTATGCCATTATGTAAATAAACCTTATATCATTGGAATCCCTATTCTGCCACATTTGTAGGGAAAATGCATTTGTGGATTGAGCAGCAGAATTGAGCATTTGGGAAAAACTTGTTAGATTCTCTCTGCCAAAGACAAACATCTGTCAACAAAGGCAGTGTGATGGTGTGAGGGTGCAGGATAAACAAGGCCTGTTATCACTGGAGTCACCCTCAATGCAGAGAGACATCAAAATGAAAATGTGGAGCCAGGGGCCATCCTCCCATCTTTGCTATTCTCCAAAATGCCAAGGCTTGTCACCACAGAGTGGGTTTTTGTCAGAGATTACCTCCAGAATTGTGAAGTGAGAGGGATGAGATGACCTGACAGTGTGCGGTCTTGACCAGTGCTTGAAAGTTCACCTTGAACCTTCATGCCAGAGTGACCAACAGAATCACATAAGCTGACTTCCCATAAAAGCTGGTTAAGAAGTTGGAAGCCATCCCACAGCAGTTTGGGACCAAACTAGTGACCAGCTTCAGCAGGAAACCTGTTGGTTTGTTCGTTTCTCAAATGTCTTTCCTGGCTTTTGCTGAAATTCTCTCTTTTAAAAGAAAACAAGAACAAAACACAATGTTATATGGAAAGACCCTAATGACAATATGAACAACAATGTGGCAAGACTTTACTAAACCCCAAAATTATGAGAAAACAATTGAAAACAAAACACAATATTTCTTATTGTAGTGTCTATTATTTGCTAGTACAAAGGAAAACCCTTGGCAGCACCATTATTAAAAAGTAATAAATACTTAATTCAAGTAATCTTCTATTGAACTGGTTTCTATGTGATGAATCTGTGAATTAATAAACAGATTTTAAGCAATCCGCAGCTTAACCTAATAATAAAGCTGTTAAATAGCTGAAGAGAGTTTCAAACTGGTACTTTTCTAACTTTCCGCAGCAGCTGAGTAGGTTGTAAATGGAGATTTGGTTTTGTAATAGATGTACAGATTTTTTCTTAGTATCTACACTTAAGTAATATTATTTTACTACATGTTTCAAGTTATTTCAGTTGAGTTGCCGCGTCCTTTAGTAGTCCACAGAATTAATTCAATTTTCAGCTTTATCACACAGGCTTGTGAACAACAAGCCTAAAACTTTTTCAGCATTTTTAACAATGTTAAATTAATTGTAATTTCATTCTCAGCTCTGACCTTTGACCTTAATGACACACGAAATAAAGAAATAGCAAAAGTCACAGAAAGAGCTCAAATGAACAAACCATTCAGTTTCCAGTTCTTGCTGTTGATTCCTGATTGACACAGAATTGAGCGTTTTTTTCTTTTTCTGCAGCATACAACATTTGAACCAGAGGTTTCTGGGAAGTAAAACACTAACCAGAACTTCTTAGGGTTTATTTTGAAAGAAACTGCTAGCCTTACAGGATTTAATGATCCGTTGTATTTAGTCATTATCATGCAGCCTGTTTACAGTGAATGACTTAAAGCCTGAACTGATGAAGACTCAGCAGGTGTAGAGGACTGGGTTTATCTACAAAGTGCAAGCATTAACTATCTTGCTCCCCTTTAGGAAATCAGACGGGCTGCATCTGCTCTCACTCTCCAGAAAGAAGGATGTGGACTTTGGAGCGAGCTGCTTTGCAGTGCAGTGGTTGTTATAGTGGTGACAGAGTGGCTGCTGAGTGGTAGCCAGGCAGCTTTGGAGGACTTTTGTATCTGTGCATCAATGTGGACCTACTGACAGCTAATGGTTAACTTAAAATCAATGTCTGCTTGGATTTATCAAGGTACAACTTTACGTGCTATCAGGCAGATTGCCGATATCAGTAATAAAAAAGAATCAGGAGCATTTTTATTTGGCTTAAATGCATCGCCTTATCTGTAAAATATTGAAAAGAAAAAATTAAATAAATAAAAGAAATGTTTTTGTTTTGTTTTTTTTGCTTCTATAAAGCTAAAATAAACAAACCATTCAGCACTCTGCGTTAAATAATAATTATTACTCTACACTGTTGGCTGTGACTGGTGGTGGTGGTGGTGTGTGTGTGTGTGTGTGTGTGTGTGTGTGTGTGTGTGTGTGTTCTGGTTTTTATTACCTCACGAGGACTTCAGTCTGTT